>JAECUM010063526.1:0-28189 GCA_016617855.1 Megalonaias nervosa
ATATAAATGACACAAGTGTAAGTCGTATTATGTATAGTATTTCGTATTGTTTAGGCTTTTTCATGATGATATGTTACGTTTGTTTAATGTGTAAGGTGGGATTGACAATTAAATATGAAACAGCCACTCCTGGTTAACATGCATTTTTTGCCAGCAATCGGTATGTTGATATAGCCAATGATGATGGATGTTGACAAGTTGTAACACAGAAAGGGTGTGTGCCTTTGGATATTAGTTCACAAACCATTATGTTATGACATTTTTACTGGGCTGTGATAAGGTAACTAAACTCGGATTGTATATGTATATTTAGCGCTGAATATCGTGCAGTCTTAATAAGATAAACGTGAATACTCCATTACATATTAGTATCAAGTGCATGTCTTTATATGTTACGACATTAATAAGATATTATTCAAAATACACGATCTCTGCCTTTCGCATATAATTTGGGGTATGCATAACTCTTTTTTGCTCCATACTTCCATTTTCACACCTTAAAAGAAAACGATTAGTTGACGTAGATACCTAGGGGGATAATGAAGATTTGCTCTGGATTTAATGTGAGTGTTGGCATGTACAGGTGGGGTTGTGGGATTAAAATTATCAAGTTATTCTAGACTGTAGAAGGATCTTGTGGGATTGGCCCCAGTCACGGTGCATTTAGAAAATTTATATCAGAATACCACTTCATTGAGGAAAATGAACCGTCGGTTTAACCCAGACACATGTAATTGTAGAGTAGAAATAATATGCTTCCACACGTCCACACCCACAAACAACCACATAGATACAGACATACATACACAAACATAGATAGATAGATAGATAAAGCTTGTAGCTGCATAGGAAATCACTAAATCATGTATTACACATATCTACGTTAAATTTGTACCTAATGACATATTATTATCCCACTAGCAAACATATATCAATGGTTTATCTCAATATGGTCTCAATTTACCTCAGGTAACCAACTACATATTATGGTTTAATTTCAGTACACACGAAGTGGCCTTGTTACAATTGCATTTCTTTGGGTACGTTCAGTTGTTGATGCGTATTCTGGACTCTCTATTGTTCCAGAGTAGCAAAATCAGATTTCATAGATACTGTTTTTGACTTGATAACTTCTGATGACTTCGCAGACCTTCCCAATTATTATTCATCTGTAGTATTTAGTATTTCTTGTACCACATTTATTTGATTTCCGCTTTAATTTTTTTCACGATAATCATCAGTTTTAGTTTCCAGTTACTAGTTCACCATGTGATCTAAACAGACGCTCTCTAATAGATTCAGGCATTCGTATTTGAAACATAGAGGGGTCAAGAAGTTTTATTGTTGTTGCCAGCTTGTTCTGAAGTTCATCTATTTTTGGAATTTAATAATTTATTCTCTAGAAAACTACACAAGGGCTTCTTTTTCATAAACGTTCTGGGAGAATGATATTCAGTGGAAACTGTTCTGGAATTCTAAACGGGAACATTATAAACCGTTATTCAACGAGGCATTGTTGCCATCAGTAAAACGAACTCATCTGATGTCGTCACCTTCCATATTGGAATTTCGGCGAATTTCGATCCTGGATTCAATTAGAATTGTTTAGTGATATGACTTATATTTTTCAATTCTAGGATTAATTTTTGGATTATATTCACAAACCGTAAGTCCTGTTTCATATTTTTACCTTGTTGTCAAGGGAAATAAATAATTTTGTTACAATTTACAAAGCTTGTTGACTTCACTCTTATCTTTTGTTACATTTGTAACAACAGTAACGTGTCGCCTAGTGCAAGTGAGAAGGGAGTAAGGATTCTACTCTTTTTGTGTGTCACATTCTGACTATTCGATATTAGACAACTCCGATGACTCGCGGCATTCGGTCTCCGCCATTATGAACTCTGAGGCTGGTTGAAAGCACGGGTGTAGACAAAACTTGCAGCAATTATGAGAAATCTGTTCTCAAAAGAATCACGAACACTTCTTATAGTGATGCAGAGGAGAAAACTGTTTCGAGTCAAGATAAGTAAGAATGTGGTTTCCATTTCTAATGGTTGAATCAGTCGTTGAGAATTAAATTGTGTCTGATGAGGGTAGGCTTTCTGTATTTGATGAAAAGTCCCAGCATAAAGCTGAGACAGAAATGCTTATTTCCAATTTTCTTACATTTCCCTCTGGCAGATTCTTGTCTTGTATACTGCCTAAAAAACTGTAACATTATTTAGAAAGGGATTAATCACATCTAACCAGTCATCTTTATTGAACTATTCTTCATAGCTATAAACCATAAATGTACATTCAGCTTGATTCACACTATAACCAATGTTGTTAATTGTTGCCCCAAATCCACTATGCGCAACAAAATGTTTTGATACTGTAGTGGATATTCTAACCGGGGGATGTGCTTAAAAAGAATTTTAAATCGTCTTAAAGCTGTAGCTTAAATTGATTGTTGATTATGGAAACCTTCATAAAAGGATGCGTCCACTGCCTAGCACAATACAATTTTGGCATCGTTCAGATGTATCCTGAAAGTTACCTACCTTGAGAACAAACAGCGTGACATTGGAACTGGTCATGCAGAGTTGTCTGGAATTGGGATGTACGAAATGAAATATGATTCCAATTTTAATTTGTAGAAAAACGATTTTCTTCTCCTTCGTAATCAGTTTATATTATTACATTAATTAATTTTTTTCCCCAAAATGTATACACCGCCTTCAATTAGTGTATAAGCATGATTAGATAATTATAATTATCTATTTCAATCGTACCTCTCTATGAAATGACACTTACTATAAATACATAATATGCACATACACCATGTTTTTATTTACCCCTATGTCCATGGCACAAATGAATGGCTATTTAAAGAAGGGAAAATCTAAGTTGTCAGAAGACACAATTTGCTAATATATACGTGGATAATGACGAAGCAGCCAGTTTGAAATAAATTATGTAAACATTCTAAAGACATTCTTCTAATGTATCCTACTACCATTCGTATGAGGGTCTGTTTAAACAGGGCTATTTTGCTTAACTGAAAAGGTATCTGAATATTCTATGGACTGATGAATTAACATCATATTACATAGTTCAAGCCTAAGAAAGTCCTGCGTAGTCCCCATCAGCTCTTGTAAATATCAAATATAATGCAGATAATGTATTCGGACCCAACATGTCCTCTAAGATCTTGGTCACTGTGACATGTCATACAAGTTTCAAAGAGCATACTTTAAGGGGATTAAAACAAAAATAGGCATAATCTTGGTCATGTAGTTCGAAGAAAGTTTGCATATCTCCCTAATAGCCATATACAACAAATATAAAGGTAACCGATGTATTGCCCGTAATTTACAATGACATGTCATATGTCAACTAGGCTATTTTAAATACTATGCAACAGTATTTAACACAGTTACAAAGTTGATCGAAACATCTGTAGAAAATGTTCGGTGTAGCATTTTCAATTTGTATTATGCATATATCAATTATATTGTTCACGTCACCTTTATGAGTGCACATTGTACCCCTTCTGAAATTTGATTTCAACCTTTATAACCCTTACTTCATTGTATACTCTAATTTTGTCATTCATCCATTAACATACCAGGCTATTTGCTTTCGGAACCTACCAACTCCTTTCTAAGTGTAGAAATTTGCAAAAGTGGATGTCCGAATAGTCTAAGGCGTTTGCCTTTATAGATCACCAACATCGCACCTCAGTCTTCGTGGTATAACGGCACCAATTGTACAACCCAAGGTGGGCGGAGCTTAAGGTGTAGGGAATATTGGATTCAGAAATAAACCACAAAACTAGCTGTGATTGGTGCATTATGTAAGAGTTGTACTTTCTGTTGGCCTTAACAAGAAAAGTTGAGCCTCTTGGCAACATGCAAGATTATGTTAATTCCTATCTAGATCATATTTTCTATTTTGTATGATTTTTTTAAAATGTGATACACATGACTGAAAATGAATCTGTTGTATCTAGATAACTCATACCCCTGTCTAGTTCCAGCAGAGCTATCTCTCTTAAATGGAATGGAGTATTTGGTTCTGTCCTTGTCAAATTGACAATCTAGCATTGTTCTCTGTGACAGTGGGTGACATGCATGCTGAGGTAGGATAGAACGCATATTTATTTCACAAAACATTAGCATTGAGGTCTATGGAAAAACAATTGGTACCGTGATACCTAAAGGGAAGAACAGCCTTCTAGTGTATCCATAGAAACACATAAATGAGGGCGGCATTTATGAACTGTACTAGTTTGATGTAGGAAAACAAATGGATGCTGAACATTTCTAATCAAATAGTGACAGTCTTTTAAGAATACAATGTATGAAATCTTCCGAAAATAGCACAAGTTGACTTTGGAAGTAGTTTTTGATAACTATAGCTATGAGAGACATAGACTTTTATTGCCTTAATTCTTTATGTATGTCTAGTCAGCTCTCAGATTGGCATATATGCAACAATATAAGTTATGTAAACATAATATAGTTCATTTTGGCCAAATATTGACTATTTTACCTGCAAAACATGCTAAATCATGTCAAAAAAACAACTATCTTGGTTTTGTAAGGCCTGCCACAAATCAAGATAGAGAACATTCTAGGTTCACTTGTAGATAGATCACTTGTATCATATAGGATATTCTGGTATCAGTAATTTTAGGTAATTTATTAAAGATATTGTATTCCTTCCCACTTTGATTTTAATTGTCCTGCTCTAATTGTCCATTTGTGTACACTTTTTCCTGCCTTGAAATTGTTCATGCAGTTTATTTAGATAAGTTCTCTGGCATTCCCTTTGTTGTAGTTGCAGGGAATACCAACAGACAAGAACAGTTTCTTTAAGTCAGCATTTCCTATTGACACTTGTATAAGCCCAATTATAACCTACTATTGGCTTTCAATTAATTATATGTATTTCTGTCCAGCTACTCTTTTGGAATTTCCATATTAGGTCAAACATTGAGTGATCACCATATTAGTCACATATTGCCCATTCCTTCCATTTAAGTCCACACTGTTCTTCAAACTTTGCATCCCATCGCAAGAATCCAAATTGGCATGGGATCGTATTGGCATGTTTATGGCAGGCTGCACTCCACATGCCGGCATTGTAGAGAACATGAACTATGTGATAAAAAACAGCTTCCTCATCTCAGGAAACAAGATTACATCACTCTTGAGGTCTCCACTACATATAGAAACCTGACTTTTAGGTTCTCACTTTATCAATAATGTATTTTGATATAATTTAATTGCATTGAATTTAATACATGTGTTGGTGAACTCATCTATATTACATGGATAATATATTGGAGGAAATAAAAATACCACACCTTATGTATATCATTCAGTTACCTCCCTTCCACTAGATATAACATTTCAAAAAATAAAAACTCACATTTTCAGTGATTGGTTATGAAAATAAAGAGAAGATTTTTGAAGTATTATATTAGCCCTCAGTCTTGATGCAAATGTAAGTAGAAGCAATTTAATAATTTCTCACAGGAAAGTTTACAAGTTTAAAAACTGATAAAGTATGTTTTGTTTGGTTTAGGTATTTGTCTGCTTAATTGAAGCCTGCATTATTGTTCATTTCTTATGTAGAAGAAATATAAACTATATGCATCTATATTATCCAAATTATTTACCCTTTTATATTAGATGGGAATAAACACCACTTCACCAGAAATTTTGGTGCCTGTAAGAGATGTTCTAGCACCGGTGCCTTCGGACTGTCCTTGGACCTATGGGGAACTGCCTCCATATATTTGTCCAAGGTAAAGTCATCAAACTTTCACTTCTCATTTTCTCATTGCTGCTTGTGTCTACTTTGATTCCTTTATCATATGCTACATCCCCCTTTTAGATACACACCTTCCTCCTGTTTTTAACTCCATTTGGCTCACTATACTTATTGTTTATCTTTGGCACTTTTATGTATTTTATTCCCCAAATTTCACTCCCAAATTCAATATAACCTATTAGAAGCTGTGATCTACTATATTTGGTGACTGATTGGCTTATTGCATCAATTTTATTCACTACACAAAGGAAGAAAGCTTTCTATTTGTATTACAAAGAGGATGGGTAGGTTGACCTTTGTGTGAGAACTGGGGGTTAGTGACCTCATGTATCTGCAGATAGTGTAAAGTGTTGAAAGCTTGTACTTTATAACAAGATTGGGTCATGTCCACCTGTCTATGATGTTAAGTTCTGCATCTACCAAACAAATATAAAATCCATTGTTTTAGGTGAATTGTGCTTTTTGAAGTAGAAGAGGTACATACTATTTGGAACATTGACCTTTGACCTGGTTATTACATAATATGATATAATGTGATATATCCCATATCACCCATGTGAAGATCAATAAGTGCTGATGTGAATAAAGCACAGGTCCTAGTTAAAACAAGTCATTTTATTCCCAAAATGTCGTTTGGTAGTAAAGCACAAATATGAAAACAGCAGCTGAAATTGTTCAAAGACCATTACATACACATATAATATAATACACAGCTTGGTACCTCATACAATTGTTTTTGACAAGCGAGACTAAGTACACATGTTACTTGTACAGTCCCAAGCTATATCACAGATTATTGACAAAAAAAAGGTTGGTTTTAGGTATAACGGCACCAATTGTACAATCCCAGGTGGGCGGAGCTTACGGTGTAGGGAATATTGCATTCAGAAATAAACCACAAAACTAGCTATGATTGGTGCATTATGTAAGCGTTGTACTTTCTGTTGGGCTTAAAAAAAAGTTGAGCCTCTTGGCAACATGTGAGATCATGTTAATTCCTATCTAGATCATATTTTGTATTTTGTATGATTTTTTTAAAATGTGATACACATGACTGAAAATGTGTCTGGTGTAACTAGATAACTCTTACCCCTGTCTAGTTCCAGCAGAGTTATCTCTCTTAAATGCAATGGAGTACCTGATTCTGTCCTTGTCAAATTGACAATCTAACATTGTTCTCTGTGACAGTGGGTGACATGCATGCTGAGGTAGGATAGAAAGTATATTTATTTCACAAAACAATGACATTGAGGTCTATGGAAAAACAATTGGTACCGTGATACCCGTGAGTTTGACTTTCATGTTCGGAAAGTGTTTTCATTTGGGAAGGCTTGTCAGTAGCCTTCCTTGAGACAGTGGTCCTTCCGGTGAATATTTGGAGTTGTTTATCCACCAACTATACCGACTACACTGTGATACATATCATGCCATGGGGAAATGGAAGTAAACTCAGACCTACAAACCAGGAAAAGCATAATTCAAATGTTGTGTGACTAGACATTTCAAAACAATAAACTAATACAAAAATGAAAAACATGGACAAACATGTACGGTGCTCCGTGTCAGAGAGCATCTTGAAATATCACATGTAAAGAGGAAAGTTGCTTGAATGAAAGGAATCTAAGTGATGACATAATCTGCACCAAACAGTGGTGTTGCTTAGTGTTCAATAATAGTCTTGTGTCACGGTTATAGTGCTTTTCTGAATGATTGGTGTTAAGACATTTGGCAGTGAATTTGTTCGGATGATTCAAATTATGAGCTTAACTTCATCGCACTCATTAGTACCATCGCTTCATTTCTACATGCATGAAATGCCGTAAAGCTTACAAAAATAGAAGTTTTAATCAGCACACAAATATCTTTGAATATAAGGAAACGATATTTGTCCCCAATGTCGTTCCTCTTATATAGAGATAGTTCTTGCCACTTAACTAGAATGTATTGAGTTAAATGACTAGGTACAGCAGCTTCTCCAGAGAGTATAGACTTGACAGTGTTACAATTGCTTCTTCAGATGCCTGTTTTGCCGATCATGTTTAGTGCTGGTGTAGAGGACTATCATTTCTAATGACCGAACTATGGTGTTGATTGCCAACGATCCTCTATTGTCTATACTTTGTTGCAGTCCCGCTTTGTCTAGAAACACACACATACACACACTTCTTGCATAACTTTCATAGGATATAATGTCCTTTACCAAATCCGACGCAGTGCTTCTGTTCTCAATTATAATCAGGACAAATCATGCTGGCTCGAAATGTGACAAAAAAAAGAACCTGCGCATTGATTATTTTTTTTCACAACTTTGTCTAGTTCTATCTCTTGTTGTGAATAGTACCTAGTGATTCTTACATGTAGAAGTCCAGATTGTTTCGTAGATTTTGATAAGTGTTTTCCCCCTGAATAACTGTTTTCGCCGCATATATATATATATATATATATATATATATAACAACTAACATATATATATATATATATATATATATATATATATATATATATATATATATATATATATATATATATATATTAGCAAAAATGGAACCTTTGGTCGACATACGAGCAACCTTAAAACGACCGCGGTCGCCTAAAGGATATATCTAGTGTTGCCCAAATGTCAAACAAAATTTTCTACTGTTTATGTTAAAAAAAAGGTGTATTAGCCACTTGATATATATAAATGACATAGTAATAAGGTTAAACCTTATTTTTAAGTCAGCTTTATTTAAAAGGATAAGAAGATCTTAACATTTTATTTTTTTTAATATATATTCACGGTGCACCTTTCGGCGACATCATGTATACTACGTATATCTTTGTTGATAGCGTGTATGTTTATATCACTAAAATAGATTGTATGGTCATTTTTGATCATCATCGTTCTTACGTATCGAACCGTAAGCATAGATAATGAATAACATAGCCCCACATATTAGCTCGCTATTTTGGACATTTCTAGGTTTAACCTCCGAAGTGATACCTTGGAGCGTAATGCGCATGCTTATATATAGGCCTTGTCAGCTTCCGGACAATCTGTCTCGATATTCTCAGAAACAATCGCGGGTTTGCGGTTACATTATACAAAGCACATTGTAACTACTGCAGATATAATACAGCGATTGGTAGACGTAACATGGATCTAGCAGTGTAGCCAGTAGGATGAATATTCCAAAGTTTGGAAGACGTTGGTTGATCATGCAATTTGATTGAATGTGACTGTTGCTTGTAGTGGAATCCGTCAATAACGCTAACTCCTGTTGCAAATTGGGCCAAAATAGCTCACAGTGACTTGCATCATTCTTAGATAGAGTGTATACTGTAGATTAAAGATTGGTTTATGATTTAATCTACATGCAATTTAGGTGCTGGAGATACTGCAAAATGCCACACCGTTATAGGGGTGGGTGATGGTCTCGTATCGTTGCTTAGCGTAGGGCACTTTACCTATAAATAATATCTGGTGCAGATAAAATATCCCAGGACAACACCCACCTCCCACCCCCTAAAAGTAAAATATGTGACATAATTCCCTCTCCCAGTATAAGTTTATGCCCTTTTAAACCTTTTTTTTTTTACCCAACACAAATATACATCTTTTTGTGTTGCCTTGGACCATTTGATTCTGAAGCTTAGTGTGGGCCTCCTTTGAGTAGATACATTTTGTGTGAGCGTTAGATGTTAGATCATAACTAGAACAGATTAGGATATTAACATGCCTAATGTTATCAGGACTTATTGCAGACACATATTTTTCACCTCACTTTTATAAGCAGCATTACACACACTTTTAATCCATTGCATTAAATCCTTCAGCTGTTCTTTAACACTTGCGTTTTTAAATTGTACCATATCCATTGGAAATAGAGAATTCCTAGAATAGAGATGGACTAAGAAATGAGTGTACTGTATTTGACTTTTTTTGTGAAGCACATAAAATCTGAGCCATAATATTGTTGTATAAACATAAAATTCCATAATTAAATTAAATATTAATATTTCCAATATCTTGTTTTTTTTCCCCTGGCCCATTTTAAAATTGGCTAGTATATTTCTGATGGTTTAAAAAGTTAAAAAACATGTTCTGGCGGAAGGGATTATGGCGTATCCTCTATTTCGTTGTGGGGATTTTATCCTACACCCAAATAGCATATGGGTTATTATATATAATTTGTCGGTAATTTGTAAGCAACGAAAAATGAGTGTCTGTGGTGCCAAGAATGATAAGGTTTCTCACATGTCAGAAAAATATCAGTACAATTTTAGTTGTAAGTAGTGGGTTTTTGTTTACACTTAATCCCAATAATACAATGTAAGGTGTCCACCCTGATATTGATGTTGTATGGGTCATTCTTACAAAATAAACAGTGTTGAGTAGCATGTTCCCTGGTTGACTGACAGGGTAACTAGATGCCAAATTTTCAAGAATATCTCTCACACTCGGCAGCCCATATTGCCGCTTCTCCATAGATTAAAGTATGCCTGCTAGTCTGACTATGCCTACTCTGAGGTTGTGTTTTCTGATGGAGACCGTTCTGGTGGCCTAAGTGGTTAGACTATCTGCCTCAGATGTTCGAGATAGTGGGTTTGAACCCAAGCTGTGTCATACTTAAGACTTACATAAATGGTAATAGCAGCTGCCTCACATCGCGCTCAGCATTAAGAGTTTAGTGCTTGGACTGGTTGTCCTGGTGTCAGGAGAATGTGACTGGGTGGGATGTGATCATATTTGTCTTTGGCATAATGCCTCATTGCTAGAGATCACTATAAACTGCCACGCTGCAGACATCATAGCGATATAACAGAAATGGTAAAGCTACATTGAAAAGGTAACACACACACACACACACACACACACACACACACACACACACACATTTCCTGATGGAATCAAATTCTGACACAGACAAGTGGATGCGTTTGCAAGTTCGTTTACATACACTTTAGTTGGTTGAAATGTGATGGATGTCTAGGGATGCCAAAGTCAGTTGTAGTTGGGGTATCAGTGCCAATAAAAACATTTTTCAGACACTGGCCCAGGGCTGGTGACTTTTTTATAAAACAAATCATAAGCTCTGACTCCAGTTTCCATGCGCTCAAAATTGCCCTATTTTTAAAACTATTATTTGTCACAGCATTGAATCTGCTGTACTTCAGATATGAAAAGAAATCAATGAAATCATATTAAATTGACTTTCTTATTTTTTTCCGATCTCAAAATATTTCAAGTAAAGCAATGTTTCCCTCCAGGTCCTGATGTCCAATGGTATATAGTAGCAAGTTCTTGTTACTATCTAGATGGCACCATCACTACTGGTCCAGCAGTCGGATTACATTTGTAGTTACCTTCGATCATAAACAAAGAAAACTCTTCCTAGATTGAATTAAGAAATTAAAATTTCTTTAATTATGTAGAGTATGTGTTGCTGTGTGACTAGGTAAATAAGTAGTAAAAGTACATATTGAAAGATTGATAGGTCTAGTCAGAACATTTAAATTTTTACAAATCCCTTGACTAGTATGGAGTCGAAATTGCCATCAGAAATAATTTTCATTTGTTTTATGTGGTGCAATATTAGAACTGGTATTGTTTCAAAACTAGCATAAGTGCTATTTATTCAATATATGTGGATATTATATTATTTGCTTGCAGTCACGGTTTTGAAAAAGGATGTGCTAGAAATAAAAAGGATTAAAACAGTTGTTCTTTAGGTCTTGTATTTGAGTTCAGAATATATTGGCTATAGATGCAGTGATGAGCATTCACTTCAAATATGGCTTATAAAAATGTTTGTCATAAAGCTCCGATTTGAAATGGGATTTTCTTAAAAATTTAAACTCTTTGACCATTTCAGTTCTGAATGTTTCATTCCTATAAAAATCAGAGTACTTGATGCCCATGACTTGAAGGTTATAGACTGTACAAAGTATATTTCTTTGGACCAGTGCAAAAAGTTATCCTTGAATTTGAAAAAGATGGTCATGATATTTATCAAGGAGTGACTCTTCCTCTATGGAAATAGATGTCTACTTTGAAGTTTTGAATATGGCAAATAGAGCGGTGACATTATTTAATCCCTTGACTAATATGTACATACCTTCCACAGTGTGAGTTATATTTACAAAACCGTCAGGTGACGCAATCAGAAATACAAGATCTTTGGAGACCACAAATCTCTAGGGTTGTACTGAATTCACTAAGTCCTCCATGTACCTCTGTTGAGTGACCACCTCATGTTTGCGCCCATGTTCAATAGGTGCAGGCTTTACATTTGTGACATTAAATGATTTGGCAAACGTGGTGCTATCTGTTCTGTCCATTGACCTTCATATTCACCAAAACACTTCCTAGACTGAATTGTGACGTTAACATTTCTTTAATTATGCTGATTATGTGTTATAGTGTGCCTGGGGAGTTTTAAATAACAGAGAAATAAGTACTAAAACAGTACATATTGAAAGGTCTAGCCAGACATTTAAAAGTTTAAAAATGAACAGCTCAGTAAACATATGATATTAATATATTAATTTATATCTGATTGAAAGTCTAATCTTTACATCAATATAAAAATTAAAAAGTAAAAAGGAGCACAGTGGGAAAATGCATTCACTTTTATGTAAACTGTAGCTGGTGTAACTTTGAAGTCCTTCTGAGGTAAACTTGACACCTCTGCACGTTCGAAGAATACAAATGTGTTTAAAATCTTTAATATTTCACTTTACGGGGATAAAATTACACTTTCTTTACACATTAGTACCTTGGCCTTGGTTTAATGATGATTGTTCTCTACCACAGAACCACATTAGGATAGTAAAATAACTTTATAAGCAACCCTTTTCTGAAGAATTTCTGCTTTCGCTTTCATTAATAACATTGTGTAACATGTGTTAAAAGATGCACGTTAGCATGCAAACCTATCAAGCAGCTCATTCTTTTGTCTCAAAATCCTCGCATTTATTTTCTTTAGTTCTTTTCTCAACTGAGGAATTGTTATTATACCAAATTTTAATTCCATGATCAATGCCAAAAGATACTTTGGAATGTACATTTATATATGTGTATATCAGCTGCTGGACCAGTAGTGGTGGTGCTGTCTATACATTTTCAAGGTCAGATAACTGACTACTAATCCTCATTGCTTGATCAATATCAGCAGTGTTGATGTTCATTAGCATCTGTGTCTTGCTTTATAGAGTTTGTCGTAAGATTTTTTTTATGTTGTCCGTAGGTGTCACTTAATAGGTTTAACCATTGTTGTATTACACTAGTGTAAGTGTGAGCAAGGGACAGCTCAATTATGATACATCAAACTTGAACTCGAAATGTATTGAACAACAACATCCATAGCAATTTAAACAAGACCCCCCAAAAAATCAAAATACTTAAGTGATAGTAAGTAAGTAGTTTTTTGGTCAGGTTTTCTTTTCTATCTCACCTTCGCCACAGGAAAGCCGATATTTAATCAAAGACTATCAAGCCCTCATAGACCAAGTTTGATCCCTTTATTACTCATCATACAAGTACCTAAAAAAAATCCCACATTTGACCTACAATCTCCAGATTACAACAGTAAGGTAATCTATTAACAGCTTGTTGTTGTTGTTGTTGTTGTTGTTAGCTTTAATCCCATTATTCTGTCATGCATCATTGCAATAGTTGCAGCAACTGCTGGAACAGTTCCAGTATCGAATAGACTTTTTCTGGCTGGTTTCTGCAATGCATGGGTGTAATGTGTACAAATACCTTTGTTCTTCATCAGTTTAAAAAAAAAAATAAAAGGTAAATCAAAAGTGGTAGATTTCAACTGTAAAACGGTATGTGCAGTAGAGAGCCTTAAAAATTGTGTTCTGTCCTACTACCAAGTAGAATCACAGGTATATTAAAGCCAAGTGGTCACTTATTACGGGTAACCTACACAATCTGTTCCCCATTCACTGGTCGCATGCTTCACTTTACAGAAAGTTTACAGTTTGCAATAGAAGTATGATAAGGAGACACTCATCATAAGGGTGGAGGGGTGTACATGGGGATAGATACTTAATAATTTACTAGTCTTTGAACAATATGAAAATAAATTTCCACATTTCTGTCCTACTACCAGTAGAATCACAGGTATTTAAAAGGCAGTTGAGCACTAATTATGGGTAACCTAGGCAATCTGTTCCTCATTCATTAGTCACATGTTTCACTTTACAGAAAGTTTAGTTTGTAATAAAAGTATGATAAGGAGACACTCATCATAATGGTGGAGGGCTGTACATGGGGATAAATACTTAATAATTTACTAGTCTTTCAACAACATGAAAATAAATTTTCACAGATCATCAGCACAATCAGAGCTTTCACAGGCAAATTACATTTTTTTGACAAACCCGATCTGCACTTCATTTAGAATGCAGGAGGGTCCCAATCTGAAGTTAAAGCGGCCCTGAGCATCAGTCTGTCCATTTTTTTTTAGCACAGAGTATGATTCTTTAACGAAATCAAGCAAAATATTATGATGTTGGTGAAAGCTATTAAACACCTTCATTTTATTAAAGAAATTTATCTCTCGATTAACCAACTTAAGTATTCCTTGGCTGCCATCATGTTTCAACCAACATCAATAGAACTAAAATTTTGATTCTGCTTTTTATTCAAAATAGGCTAACAAAATAAGTGTGTTTCCCATCAGCTGATAGTCCCTATTTTTTGTTGCCGACCCTAGCACTTTTTCTCTCCAAATTCCCGAAATTGATTTGTGCATCTAGTTTAGCCTAGCACTTGATGCGCTTCGTACATTATATATACTAATCATTATCATATTTATAATGTTTAAAAAAATAAGATCCCTACATACCTGCCAGTACCTTAATTTCAAAACCAGTGCAATAGGAAACTCATATGGGGGAGGCCTTAGTATGGTGGTAATAGATACATTGCTGCTTAGCAATTGATTTTGTATAAATTTAGCAAGAATTTATATAATTAAGTAGGTTATTAACTTGCTGTTAGTGGGGTTCTTTTTTGTTTTTTGTATTATCTGTTGTTGATGTCTGGTCATAATTAATTCAACTTTTGTATGAATGTTGACCTGAAATTTCATACATTCAGAGTTGAATGACTGAGCGCTGCTGCAATAATCATAGTGAACACAGTGACAATATTTTCGCCAACCTTAAAATTAATATGAACAGATCCAAATAAATAGGAAATAATAACCTTTCAAGCCAAAACCTCTTTCGCTTCCAGTTAGGAGTAGTTATGGAAGTTCTGCCAAGGATATTTCTTTAAGCCAATAAAAAAAAAAAAAAAATAATAACAGCAATGCATGTAGCAACATATTTTATAGCCCAGGCAAACTCATGGCTTATCAATTAGGGGCCAAATACAAGGTATAGATATAATATTTTCAGCTTATATATAACACAGTACAGACTGAACAAAGCAGGAAAAATAGTATGAACAAGAAGCAATTCTACTTAGATGAAGCCAGAACCAAACTGACATACAATACTGGAGGCTATTTATTATATAGTAAATACAATCATATGTACCTGACATACCCATTTCACAACTAAGGTTATATAAAGTAGGCATTTCAGCTGAATTGCAAAATTGATGATAACATGTACATCATGAATGTCCAGGAGAAATTACAAGTACCTGCAGTTACAGTATGAAATTTTATTTAAAAAATGCCCCCACACAATACTACTACTACTACTACTACTACTAATAATAATAATAATAATAATAATAATAATAATAATAATAATAATAATGGCTTTATTTAAAGCGGGCAACACAATTGGCTAAGAACTAATTCACATTGAGGCCCTGATACAAAGGAATTTATTTATTTTAGCTGCATCTCTGAAGCCACTGGATATATTGGATATATTGGGTTTGGATGAAGGAAATAGAGTGGGCATTTCTAATCTCAACTGGAATACTGTTCCAGAAAAAAAGTTCCAGAGTATTGGAAACTTTTTTTAAATAATTCCTCATTTGGTTTGGAAATTTTATACTGTTTGATAAACATGGATCACAGGTGGGGAGTATTGCCAAGTAGCCTATACTGTAATAGTGATTGCCAGTATTCAGGATCATCTAACTGTGCTTTCATCACATTGGTAGATTTTCAGTTTCTTCAAAAGGATTTCATGATCCACCATGTCAAAAGCTTTCCTGAAATCTACAAATACAGATCCTATTATTCTACCTTGGTCAGGTGCTTGAAGCCTTTCATCAGTTAGGGAGATCGAGGCAGTCTCACATTAATGTTTCTGTCTAAAACCTTATTGATTAGGGTGTAACAGCAGGTGTTTGGTTAAATATGACATGAATGAGTCATGGACGTGTTTTTCAATCAGTTTTGACAAGTTTGGTAGTATTGAGATTGGCTGGTTGTTATCAGCATCATCCTTGGAGAACCAGATTTGTGAGTAGGAGTTACTTTTGCAATTTTCCATATTTTGGGGACAGATGAGGTTGCAATACTTAAATTGATTATGAATGTTATGCTCTCAAAAATAGCAGAGGCAGAAGATTTAATGAGTCATGGACCAATATGATCAAGTCCTGTAGCTTTCTTGGTATTAAGTTCACTGAGAAATTTTTTAACAAAGTTTTTTGATACTGGTGGGATAGAGAAACATACCTCCTTAGAGATTTTGCTTCTGCAGAACTTTTTCAGTTCACTAAAGTTGTTTTCTGTCACAGGTTCTTTTAACTTTGTGGTAATGTTGGTGAAAAAAATAATTGAAAACATCTGCAGTGTCAGTGTCATCAGTGACTATGGTGTCATTTACCAGAAGTTAGTGAATTTTATTTTTGTGATCTTTGTGTGTTCCTCCAGTGAGTTCATTGAAGACTTTCCAAATGGAGTTTGTTGCTCTTTTGTTTCGAGTAATGATTGATAATAAGTGATTTTAGTTTTTTTTTTTTTAATCATGCTTGTTATTTTATTTTTCCATACTTCATATTGCGCATGGTTTCCCATAGCCTTGACTTGGTTTCATGTTTTCATAGCGTCTAAGATTTCAGTAGTTAAAGCCAATTAGGTTTTATTTCATGTTTTACTCAATGTACTTTTAGGGGTGCATGCTTGGAGACAACATCCAAAAAAAAGTCAGTCCACACCCTAAGAGCTTCATCTAAGTCATCCAAATTTTGGATCATATTCCATGGAACTTTATATAGGTCATTGAGACATTGTTCTTCATTAGCATTTTTGAACGATCTGTAAGTGATAGTTTTGTGTGTATTTTTCTTATTTCTCTTGCATTTAACCTTTCTTGTCAGAAAAGTAGGACAGTGGTCACTAAGACCAAAATATGGTACATTAACACAAGCCACATTGTCTGGTAGGTTGGTATAAATGAGACCAACAGAGTGCTTGATTTTTCTATTACCCTTGTGGGCTCATTTATCAGTTGGACTAGGCCTAATGATTCAATAAATTTCATCCAGTTGTTCCATGTTGAGTATTGAGTAGGTCCTTATTTACATTGCCAAGTATAGATGTTTCTTTCTCCTGTACAAGAACATTTTCTATTTGTTTCAAAAAGTTGCTTTGGAGGAAGGTGCCCTATAAATGAAACCAACTAGTAATGACTTTACGTTATGTTGAAACATTTCCACCCAGATACTCTCAATTTCATGTGACTCCAAGTCAAGTCGCCTTTCTGCATTTACATCTTCCCTAATGTATACAACAAGCCCTCCCCATGCTGTGTCTCAGTCCCTGCTAACGGTTTATTGTAGCTTTGAGAGTGAAATAGATTATCATTGTTGTTAACGTTTAATTTGGTTTCAGTGAGTCCTAAAACAAGTTTATTATTTACCTTGGTAGACAGCATTAACTTGATCTGGTCTATTTTTTCCACTATACCTTGTATATTTAAGTGACATATGTTAAAACCTTTTGTATTTAATTTCATATCAATTATATGTATGTCATCATGCAATGGGGATCTCACTGAGGTTGTTCCCATATTACGTTTATCATTCTAACATCCTGTTTCCATATTTAAATGTTTATATATATATTAGCTCCTTCAACGTCACATGCAGACCCTGAAAATCCATTGATTTTTGCATTTAGAATAGTGTCCATTTAATAGTTAGAGTCAAGAGTCTCCCTAGGTACTTTTAGATTTGTTATAAATGAAGCACTGGCATGCTCTTCTTTGCCAGCTTCCTAATATGTATAACACATATGCACATACTGACTGGCCCTCCCTTTTTTCTATGTTGTGTACATGCATATCTTCAGGCATTTAACCTTTGATTATTACTGTTTTTAATTGAACTCATTTTACAAATAATGATATCATTAGTTTTAAAAATGTAGATGCCCAATTTCAGTTCGTTACATAAAAGATGATATGGTTTGGCTGTTGAGTCTTTGTGACCATCTTTGAACTTAAAGGCCAGCAAGGAACCAGCCAGTAACGTGGAGAGGGTGCTTCAAATAGGATATTTTGTTTTCTTTTAACTCAAGATAACGTTGTTTTTAAAATATTTAAATTTGTTTGCAAACTAATAGATACATGTATTATGATGTTGTTTTGTTTAGCTCTACTGGTTATATACCAGGAGAGATTTTGGATGGTCTGTTGACCTTCTTCAGTAGGCTGTCGTTTGTGTGTGTTAACACAAGTTTGTTGTCGCTGTTTCTCCTAAACTACTTATAGGATTGACATGAAACTTTACAAACACATTCATCCCAGGGTAAAAAAAAATGGTGCTACTCAGATATCCAATATGGCGACCACAATGGCCATCTTAAAACTATTGTTGTCACTATTCCTAAAAGTATGGTCATATCACTGTTCTGTTTTTGCTAAAAGACTCCACATGACGTCTAGCTGGTCTTTAATGAAAAGGTACCACCAATATGGCTGCCACTGACCATCTTGAAATTCTTGTTACTGTTACTTCTCCTGAATGAATGGTCATATGAACATGTGGTTTTCACTAAAAGAATTATGTTGCTGGCAAGTTGGTTCTTGATAAAATGGTGCCAGTCTGACTGCCAGTATGGCCCAAATGATAGCCATCATGGAAATCTTGTTATTGCTGCTTCTTCTGATTGGATGTCCATTATCAAAACCGGGTTTTCACAAAGAGACTATGTATAATGTCTATTTGGTCCTAACTAAAATGGTGCTGATCTGATATCCAATATGGCCACAACATTAGACATCTTGAAAGTCTTGTCATCGCTACCTCTAAATGGATGGTCATATCAGAATGGAGCTTTCACTAAGAAACATCTTGGGCTTAAATGACAGTGGTGCTGATAATAAGTTCATGTTCAAAATATTGTTATTTCTACTCATCCGTTATGGGTGATTGTGTCAACATGGGGTATTCACCAAAAGACTTCTTAGGATGTCTAGCTTATCCTCTATAAAAATGGTTCCAATCTGACATCCAATAAGACCACCATAGCAGCCATCTTAAACGTTTTGCTATCTCATCTCTACTTAAACAGAAAGTAATATTGAAATGGGGTTTTCACTATATGCCTTTGTAATATGTCCAGATGGTCTTAAATGACAACTGTGCTAATCTGATGACCAAAGTGTCCATCACAACAGGGATTATCATTGGAAAAGTACAGTACATGTATCTGCTTGATATATTTAACAGTTAAAAGTGTTCTGTTTTCTCATTGGGCCCAAAATTACGGTAGCATTCCCACTGCACTATCATTTTAGCCTTGTGACACTTTAGAACCCACCGTTGCACTTAATGTTTCCTGATATCCATTACAAAGTAATCAGTTAATTAAACACTCTATCACCAATACTAAAACCCTATCATTCAAATAACACCTGTTCCTTTCTTTTCTTATATGTGCGATTATTAATATAATCCAGGATACTTGCTTGCTCACTTAGCCACTAGATGTATCTGTTGTACCTGTCTTGGCCAGGCTTCAGGTGCATGATCTTTGTTTTTGGATTTGCACTGACATAGTCACATGATTGTCCTGCCATGATGGAATCCACTGGTATAATATATTATATATCTTGGTAATTTCCATTATCAACTCCTAACGTGTGACACATATTTTGAAATTAAACAAATGATGAATGATTATTCTGAAAAATGAACACTGCACCTTCCGAACAAGCATAACATTACTTAGCTAGCCCCATCTAGATCTGTCATTGATGATTCAACATTGGTGATTCTGAACTAGTGGAAATTACCTGACGAAAGATCGCAAAAAAGGAAAAACAACTTTCAGCAGTGAATGAGAGATTTTATATACTTCGGTGAACATCAATGGATCACATGGTAAAGTTGCTATATGTGCTACATTTTGGTTTAGATCTTTTTAGTTGCAAATGGGTGATATGAGAGAGTGGGTTGGCATTGTTTATGCTACTTTAGACGCAATTAAAACTTGTTATCTGCTCTGGTTGTCATAGAACAGAAGCGGTTATATGATTGTCTATCATGCATCATTTGTTATTCATCCATCTGTCTGTTATTGCTAATTTGTTATCACATCTCCTAAACTTCTTTGTGGATGGCAGTGAACCTTTTTTACACACTCATTCATCTCGTGGTCTAGTTGGTCCTAAATGAAGACGCTGCTGCTCAGACATCCATTATGAAAATCTTGTTATCTTTGCTTCTCTTGAATGTACAATCATACTGACATAGTTTTCATCAGAAGTCTTAACATACAGCAGAAGTTGTAACATACATGTAGCTTCTAGTTGAAAATCTTGTCATTACTCCTCCTCAATGGATGGTGATATAAAGTTTTAACTAAAAGACTTCTCATGATGTCTAGTTGGTCCTAAATGAAAATGGTGTTGATCTGAGTTCCATTATAGCTGTCACAGCATTGATCTTTAAAGCTTTTTATCATCTCTCCTCCATAGCGAATGGTTTGTGACAGTGGTGCTGGTCGCAAATCCAATATGGCTATCATAGTGACCATTTTGAGAATTTTGTCATCACTACTCCTACTAAATGGATTTCACATTTACATGGGGATTTTACTAAAATCTTAAGGTGTCTAATGAAAATGGTGCCACTCAGGCCGCCACATGGACTATTCAAATTGTCATATCAGCATAGTGTTTTAACTGAAAGACTTCTTGTGATGTCTGGTTGATCATAAATGACAATGATGCTAAACTGACCACCCAAATAGTCAATAACGTAACTGAAATGGGTGCTGCACTATGAAGTTTCCTTTTATGTATCCAAGTAGGAAATGGTGCATTTTGGATCTTCCAATTCACTTGTTTTGAAAACACAAATAAAAAGTGAGGGATTGTTCCTTGATTTACATGGAAATATTTTGTCCAATGATAAACTAGTTGCAACTGGAATTTTGTACATTATAATTAAGTGGTGATAGGCATCATCCTTTCATTTGTTAGAATCACCAATGTGAGCATGAAAACCTCAGCCAGTGAGCTGTTTTTACAATTAATAATTGCCATAGCAGAAGGTAAAACTACATTATGTCTGACATGTGGAATAAATATAACTTGGATAGTTTCAACATTTAAATTCAAAGACTAATGAGTTTCGATATTTATTGAAATTCAAAGACTAATAAGTTTTGACATGTCAAAAAGTGGTTCATTTAAAAAATGGTAGCCAGTTGAAATATTGGAAACAAGAAGTAAATCATGTAACAATCGAATTTGTATCAAACTGGCTGGCTGTGAAAAAATTATTAGTCATTTTACAAATTCCATATATTGTTGTGGGCTGCAGGAAATAATTCCATGGGCCCTCTGTTTGAGACCCCTGGACTATATACATGTAAGCTGTACCTTCTAGCAATGCATGGCAACCTTAATGTTTCTTCCTATAGTTTTTATACAACATTCATGTAATAATATTATATGTGCACATGTTTTCCAGATGTCAGTCTGCTTGTTCTCTATTTTGGCAGAATAAGTTAGGCTCCCTACAATCTGTGGTTACCAAACTATTTGATCAGCTTGCCGTTGAGAAGAATCTGATTAATTTTAGGTATCAAAAGTCAACAGCTACTTTGGAAGGCCACAAACTGTATTTCAGTGGCAGAGAGGACAAATATGAGCAGGGAGCTGGGTTCCTTGTCCACAAGGACATTGTGAGTACTGTCATGGGATGTCAGCCAGTCTCCAGTTTGCTCATCACCATCCGCCTGAGAGCAATTCCATTTAACAACATCATCATACAGGCATACGCTCCAACATCAGATTATGATGACGCGGATGTGGAAGACTTATATGACCAGCTACAAGAAGTTGTGGATAAAACACCGAAGAAAGACATTCTCGTTGTGCAAGGCGATTGGAATGCCAAGATAGGCGATGACGCTTGCATGAACTGGAAAGGAACATGTGGGCATTGCTGCAATGCACAGACCAACGATAGTGGCCTGAGTCTTCTGTAATTCGCTAGTTACAACGGCCTTATGCTGGCAAACAGCTTCGGCCAACACAAAGTATCCAGAAGATGGACATGGCACAGTCCAAGCGGAGACCATCACAGTCAGATCTACTACATCATTGTGAAGAGGCACGTGCAGACAAGTGTAAACATTGCCAAGACTCGAAGCTTTCCCGGAGCGGATATTGGATGTGACCATGATCTGGTGATGATGACCTTCAGGCTACATCTAAAGAAGGTCAAGAAAAAGAGCTACACAAGAATAAAGTTTGATCTTGAGAAACTGAAGGATCCCAAAGTAGCAGAAGCCTTTCAAGCAATGATTGGTGGGAAATTTACACTGCTCACCATCCTCGACGCTGACGATACAGACATGGACACGTTGATCACCACCTTCAATACAGCAAAGACCGAAACAGCCAGCGAGATCCTTGGTAGACATCGCCAAGTCAAGAAGCCCTGGGTCACAGCTGAGGTCCGGAACCTGTGTAACAAGAGTAGGGAGTTGGAGAAGAAGAAGAACGATACATAAGGGGCAGAGCAGTACAAGGCAGGCAACCAGGAAGTCAAGAAAAGCCTGAAAATAGCAAAAAAGAACTGGCTAGAGGAACAGTCCAAAGACATTGAGGGAAACTTGAAAAGGAACGACAGCAAGAAAGTGTACCAACTGGTCCAAGATCTAACAAGCACGAAATGACGACGAGTTACCTCCTTACAGGACAAAGCCAGAAACTGCCTCACAGAAGAAAAAGACATTCTGAAAAAATGGATAGAGTACTGCGCAGAACTTTACAACCACCAAGCCACAATAGATCCAGAGGTAGTGAACGTCCCTCCAGCAACTAACAACAACAACCACCCTATCCTACGTAAAGAAGTAGAAGCAGCAGTGATATCGCTGAAAAAGAGGAAGTCAGCAGGAGTGGACAACACCCCAGCAGAAGTGGTCCAAACAGGGGGAAAAGCAATGATTAATATTCTCACAAACATCTCCAACAAGATCTGGCAAACAGGAGAATGTCCATCTCCGTGGACCCAATCACTGATCATCACCCTCCACAAGAAAGGCAACTTACAACAGTGTCAAAACCACCGTACAATCAGTCTTATCATCCATCGAAGCAAAATCATGTTGAGGATACTGATGAACAGACTAAAGCCACAGACTGAAAAGGTTATTGCTGAGAAGCAGGCAGGTTTCAGAGCTGTGCGCAACACAACAGAGCAGATCTTGAACCTCAGGATATTGTGTGAGAAGTACTTCCAACACCAGCACGATCTGTTCCAAGTTTTCATGGATTTCAAGAAGGCATTTGACAGGGTATGGCATGCAGTCTTGTGGGCGACCATGAGACTGTACAACATAAATGCCAGCCTCATCACATTAATGGAGCACCTCTATGACAAGGCCACCAGTGCAGTATACTTCAACGGCAGCATAGGGGACTGGTTCAGAACAACGGTCGGTGTCAGACAAGGCTGTCTGCTGTCTTCCACACTATTAAGCTTCTTTCTGGAGAGAATCATGGCTGACACACTTGAAAAGCATGAAGGGACAGTCAGCATCGGAGGCATAACAGTCACCAACTTACGTTTTGCCGACGACATGGACTAGCAGGAAATGAGCAAGAACTAGCTAGCGTAGTAGAGAGCATCAACGAAACCTCTGCAGCCTATGGCATGGAAATCAGTGCAGAGAAGACCAAACTGATGACCAACAATTCCAAGGGCATCAATACTGACATCAGGGTCAAAGGAACGAAGCTAGAAACAGTCCACAGCTTCAAGTTTTTGGGGGCAATTGTAACAGATGAAGAATCGAAGTCGGAAGTACTCTCCAGGATTGTGCAGGCAGCAACAGCGCTGACAAAACTGAAGCCCATCTGGAACGACAAGAACATTGCACTCAGTTGAAAGGTCAGACTGATGCACTCACTGGTGATCTCCTTATTTCTCTACGCCTCTGAATCAACGACCGTAAGAGCTGACTTAGAGAAAAGGATACAGGCCACAGAGATGAGATGCTTCTGAAAGATCCTTGGCGTCTCATACAAAGACCATGTCGCCAACGAAGAAATATGGCAAAGGATCAGACAAGCCATTGGCCTCACGAAGACCTCCTGACCACAGTGAAAAAATGTAAACTGCAGTGGTATGGGCATGTCTCACGATCATCAGGACTTGCCAAGACAATATTTCAAGGCACTGTACAAGGAAGTAGAAAGAGAGGCAGGCAGAGAAAGAGGTGGGAAGACAACATTCGAGAGTGGACAGACTTGACATTGAGTGACTCACTGAGAAAGATGGAAAATCGAGAGGAATGGAGGAAGCTGGTTGTTCAGTCTTGTGCAGTGCCCCAACGGTCTACGAGACTACGGGACTGATGATGATGATGACGATCAAAAGTCAGGGTGACTAGGACTGAAAGACTGAAGATGGTTATTTACATGTATACTCACTGCCTTGACCAAACCTTGTAAATGGCTCACATATGAGAAAGACACCAATTGATTAAGAGAGGATGCCCCACTTGTTACATGGCGCTTTTGTTGGTTATTGTTATCTAGGAGATGATCGACCATGGTGTTATTGCCTGGACTGAGTAACTAACGTCAAATATGAAATTAATGGATGGAATAACAGATCTGAGCAGAGATGAAGAATATAACAACACAAGCCCCCATATGTACAATATAACAGTTTAATCAATTACATAAACAAAATGAAATTGAGCATGACATTTGAATGATACACTTTCTTGTAGAAATAGAATTTCAAAATTTATAAGAAATGCAGTCATCCATTCTATTATAGCGATAAAACAAATT
This sequence comes from Megalonaias nervosa, assembly GCA_016617855.1. Classification (NCBI taxonomy): domain Eukaryota; kingdom Metazoa; phylum Mollusca; class Bivalvia; order Unionida; family Unionidae; genus Megalonaias; species Megalonaias nervosa. The sequence continues at coordinate 25,063 of JAECUM010063526.1, forward strand.
TTATCAGAGAGTTAGGTGAATGATAAAACTCATTACTCAGCATGCCGGTATAACCTGTTTGTGTCTCGTCCTTCCAAATCCAGTGTTTGTGAGAAGTCAGAGTCTCTGTATTCCTTTTCCTCTTTTCTCTCTCTCCAGCCTCTTTTGGGTCTTCAGCCATAATCTTGGTTCTGTTATTGTGTCTTGGTTTTTTATAGATTTATTTTGTTTAGTTCAGAATGATTCATTCCATATCTTAACATCAGTCTAGTGGAGTCAGTTGTGTTCAGTTATATTTTGTGAAGATTTAATTTTATTTCAATTACTGATTGTAATTACAAAGTGCTCTTTGACTTTAGGACTAAATTACTATCTTGGAATTATTGTGAATTTATTCAAGGACATTTTGGATTATATTGTTGTGTTACATCAAGACTGTCAGCACATTCACATTTGTCCAGACTTCTGGCACATCAACACATTCAGTACTGAATTTCTTTTGGAATGCTACTGGAATTAATTTGGAATACTTCATACCCATTGGACTTAAGTTAGAACTTTTTGGGATTATTTGGGATGTAATTCACAGTAGTGTAAGTTCCTGTTACACTTTCACTTTGTATTCTAGGGAAATAAATTATTAGTTGAATTTTTATGAAAAGCTTGTTGGTTTTCACTATTGTCTGATGCTTAGTTTAAGACCATAGAGTCATGACACCAGTCAGTGCTGGGGGGGGGGGAGGAGTGTAAAAAAAAGATGTACAATACAGGTATACTGTAGTGCCATTTTTCTTTGCATATAACCTAGTACTTGTATACTTTTTTATAACTATGAATTTATAAAAGAAAATGCAGCTAGATTGCACTGGTTGCAAATTGCCATATTGGTTTTTTTAATTAAATTGGAAATAAAATATAGGATGCTGACTTTCTCTTAAACAGGTTTAACATATTGTTGCCAGGGGGGGAGGAGAGTCAGACCCCTTGCAAAGGTGTGATCATAACAGTTTATGGCCATGAAATAAATTCTAACTCAGTTGTTCTTGCATGATTTTGTAACTGGCAATAGTCTGTGCCCAAAGTTTAAGCATGTCAGTACAGATTAACGGTACATGCATGCAAGTTTTGTTTTTATCTCTCTGTTTATAACAGCTTGAACTCACTAGACAACATTGTGGCATGCAGATATAGAATTATTATTACAGTGTGTACTTTGTTTATAGCCATTAATCGGAGAAATTCAGGTACCGAAATGGAACAATGCATTGCAAGTTTCTCAGATTTTACTTTTCACACAAGATTTATTTAGGATTCATGGAGAGCTGAAAGAAAAAAAGAAAACTGATAGCACAATGACTAGGCTCCCTATAAATCAAGATTGAGCCCCTCTTGTAAGATGCCTGTCTGATCTGTCCACAAAAGATGCTATATAATTTGCCTGAAAGAAACCTTGATCCATTTGTCGAAATTATGCATTTGCATAAAAAAACTTCAGGTAAAGTACAGGTATAATGATCAAATTTACCCCCTCTGAAAGTTTCCCTAGGGGAAAAAAAAATGGCTAGTCGATTTTTTTTCCCCAGGAAAAGAATCAGCTAGCCAATTCTTTTGTAGGAGGAAACAAGTGGCTAGCAAATTCTTTACTCTCCCCCATTGAAACTGCCCCCCCCCCCCGGCAAAGAATTGGCTAGGTGATTCTCCTCTCCCCCAAATTACACCATTATAACAATTAAATAGCAAAATTAAATTTATAAAAACAGATACTAACTAATTATACGAATTCTATAAGAACAAATCCGCCCCCCATGAATATATTTGTTTTTAAAACCAGCCATATTAAAATAAATATTTATGTTACAACCTTCCAGGGGCCCTGAGTGGCCGAATGGTCTGAAGCGCTCTCCGTTACGGATCACTGCCATCTCACCTCTGTCTGCGTGGGTTCGAGTCTCGGATTCGGCGAATGTGGATATGTGAGAAAGCTTGCCAGTAGCTTCTCGTGGTTGGTGGTTCTTTCCGGGGATTTCCCGGTTTCGTCCTCCACCATTAATACTGGCCGCCATGTATAGACTATCGTGTACTGAAAATGGCGTTATGCCCTATAACAAGAACAACAACTACAACCTTACATATTAACAAAAATATATTAATGTCCGTTCTTCATTGAGGGGGTTATATGTTTTTCTTATTTTGTTTGGATTTTATATATAATTAGAATACAAGGTGAGGAAATACAACTATGTTAAAGTCTCACTTGGAAGATATATGATTTTCCCAATTTGTCAGTTTTCATTAGCATGTATAAAATAATTATGTATTTTGCTGAAAATGCTAATTAAAAAGAAAACAATAGGAACTTTGCAACCAGTGTTGCAAGTATTCTCGGTGTTCCTTGCAGTATGTATATTAAAGGACGATGTCACAGGTGTAACGATTACAGGTGAATGTTATTGTTCTAACTGACAAGTTGTGGGCTTCAGGGGATCGGGGAAGGGTGGTGTCTTTTGAAAACAGATAAAGCCATGAAACTTCTCTATTGCAAAACCCACCAGAAATGTTATATGTTGTGCACATATTAATTATCGCAGGTAATTCCAGGTGTTCCCTACAGAAATCTGGTCTATAATCCCATTTATAAGAGCATCTCGTGGCATTAAATCTTGGTATAAATAAAGTTGAATATATGTATCCTTAATATTACTTCCTGACTCACAATCATGGATGACAAGTTATACATTGATATAGTATTGGATGTTAATGATGGCACCTACCCAGCAAACCTGGCAGCAATCAAGGTTCTCAATAAGAGAAAGAGTGAATTGAGGTTAAAGGCTTTATTGCAAGCAGTGATGTACTTGACAAAGATAACTGTCGTGTTCTTAAAAGAAATACAGTATCAGCAGTCCTAGCAAGCTTTCATTTTGGTAAGTAGTACGTTTAAACATTAGTAATCATAATATAATATTAATGCAAAATTCTAAGATACTCAGATAACCATGTACAGAGCCTGAGTCTATTTGCCATAATGCAAAAAGAAACAATTTGACACTTCTTGCTAAGCTAGTTAATATATTGATACATCCATAGTCTATCAAAATCAATTATCCATCATTATTCCAGGGAGTGGAATCCGTTTATCTCTGCTGTC
>JAECUM010063528.1:0-12802 GCA_016617855.1 Megalonaias nervosa
TCTCGTAATAGACGATCGTAATCCTCCACCGTTTGAATAGTGTTATTGATTTCCTTCCACGGAATCTGTTGTATCACGAATGATAAAGGTCGTGGCATGGTAGTTCGTTTTTATACCCTCTTAGGTGTAAGGTAATAAGAATCAGGAATCACTGGGTCGTGGCCAATAGCATCGTTTATATTTGTGACTGAAGTAGTGTCCTTCCATAATTAGTCTTCGCTTGCTTTGGAAAAGAGCAAAGTTTAAAAATGGAGAAATGATTCCGAGTTTGCGTTTCACTTGTATTTTGACGAACTCGCGGTAAATGCGTTCTCTCAACTCCACAGGCAAACCACGAATGTTCTTTTGTAAAGTATCCATGACCATGTCAATCAAAGACTTCTCCTAGAGCGAAAGAAACGAACATAGCGAGTCATTTCTGACCACTGCCATTCCAGGAATCGGTCAAGAATGTCATCAAAATCTTGTAATGTAAATGATCTAAAGCGGAATATTAGGAAGAATGCACCCTTGATCCAGAGAAATCTGACTTGTTTGTTGACTTTCGTCAATTTCCTGTTGTGAATTTCTCGAGACAAAAGTTCTACAGTCACTAATTGAGATTTGGCTCTGGCAAGTCCCTGCCAAATGTCCTTGTAGATCTTCTCTTGCAATTCGTTTGGTAATGTTTGAAGATTATTTTTCAAATGGGGTTCAAATACTTGTCTAGGGGTTGTCCAACGTTTGACTCCTAGCCACGTAGCTGGTTTCTTAAACGACATGGTATGCCCACTTCACTGACGAGGTCCCACTATAGGTAGGTAGTGACAATCCGGAGACCATCGAGCATGCTCCAGGTAAGCGCAATCTTTCTTCTCCCACTCGTGAAGTGACACACGACAACTGAAGCACTTGACTTTATCCCCTTCGCCCAAGTAGATAAATCCAGCTCTAGCTAATTCTTCGGGGGTAGGTCCTCCCAGATGTTTTGGATATTTTTCTCGGAAGGTTTGAATCCGACTTTCAAAATCGCAGTATTCAGGCAAAAGCACAGGGAACGAATATTCGTCTTTCATAGGTTCATTTCGATGAGGGTACGGTGAAATATGCAGGAGTTTACTCAGTTTGGGATGACATCCGTAGGGTGGTAGCCGCATGGTTTTACATGGTTGATGACAAAGACAATGAAAACCAGTAAAGTGAAAAGGAGTACGATAACGAGTGGCATCGCTTTTGCATCCGTCAGGTTTGACACGCACAGCATCACTTTCCATGGTAGGTATGGTAGTAGTAGTTATAGCAAAGTTCCCATGATGATGTGGTACTGAATCGCTGAGGTCACAGCGTACGGCATCCCCACCATCGCAAGGCACAGCATCGCACTCGAGTTTGCTCTTACTTGATACTTGCTGTTTGAAAGGATTCATCTTTCTCACTTCGCAATGGTAGTCACAATGAACTATCGGTCTTGGACGTTGTCCCTTTTTATATGCTGGCCAATATCGTCGTGACCGTGAAAACTGAAGTGATTGGGAAGCCGTACTCGCTTCTGGTACACGATTTGATAGACTTTTTCCAAGGGCCGGCTAACGATTTGGTGTGTGGGTAAACGTACCGTCTTATGCGGTTCGTGAGTGGTCACTTTAAAATTTCCATCCTGTCCAGACTGCACGGCTTCTTTCAAGACGCCGAAGTTTACCAGTCGGCTGGTGCGATAATTGAGAGTCAGCCCTTTCACTTTACACTCGGTGTACACTTCTCCTTGTGGGTCACGGTATTCGTAGCCGTAATTTTTAGGACCGCCACTTGCAAAACTTAGAATCTTGTCGTCGGGATGCTCGTCCGTCCAGGCTCCTAAACGGTCTCCTTCGATGGTAGGGTGAGGTTGACCCAGGCGATCGATGTAGATGCAACTGTCCGTGTCAAAATACAGCACACGATCTCCTAACAGTTCTAAAGCTTCGTACAGTTTTAAACGAGCATGGGCTGTCACGTAAGCCGGAGTGATGACATTTCCAAATTCTTCGGCTTCTACAAAGTCCAGTTCTTCTTCGTAATTGACTAAGATCAAGTCCTCACGAACGACGTCCACGTGTTTCATGTATTTGGTTTTGTCGTGAATCATCTGGAAATAGCGGGAAGGTTCTGTCAAATACTCCGTCTTGGGTAAACACGGTCGTTGTGCCATTTTGCCCCACAAGCAATTTAACATCACTTTGGCAAACGATCGCCTTCCTTCGTTTTTCTCGATGTGGTCTAAAGTGATGCCTTCCAGCTCCCAATATTTCTCTTTGAATTTCTTTTGGTCTTCGGGAGTGTGGCACCAGGAAGGATAGCCACTGGCTTCTTGTTTCAGTTTCAAAAAAACATTCACGTGGTCTGCGAAAATGCCTTTTTGTTTCTCGTCGCCCTTGTGGCATTTTTGTGTCTTGGAAAAGTGGTAAATTTCCTAAACTTCTAACAGTTGTTATCCCAAGTCCAGAGCTTTAAACAATTCCACGCTAACCCCCCGTTCCCGTCAAGGCGCGTTCTTCCTGAGTGTGCTGACAAGGTTGGTCTTGGTTGCATGTTTCGGCACAAGTACGGCACAAGGGAAACATCAGTTTTCCTTGGCAATGGTGAGGTAAAACGGGATGGTACAAGTACGTGGGAGGCAACACTTAACACTTGATCAGTCCTTCGTATTGGCGAATGTTATCCATGTCGATGTGTTCCGTCAGCAATTGCGGGTGCCCTGCGAGAAAATGATAGTATTTGCACACGTACGGATACAGCGAACACACGTCCAAGTATTTGATTTCTTCTCCTTTCTCCGCGTTGGCTTGGTATAGCAAACAGGTGGCATTCGTCCGTCCTCCGTACAAACTGTCCCTTGGGTTCAGTGGGTCCACCAGCTTGTAACTTTCCACGATGCGCTTGAACTCGGGATCGGTTTTCAAACGGTGATCGTACTCGTGTTCCCACATTTCTACCACTTGGTATCCTTGCTCTTCTAACTTCAATCGCCGCTGACAAGTGGCCTGGTACAAGTCTTCCATGGTCTGTTGTAAAAACTGATTTGTAGTGTCACGTTGAGGGTAGCAGATGGGACATCCGTGAAATAAGCAACCGTTAAACTCGTACACGATCTTAGGGTTTTCTAAGTCCCAGCCACCCACCGAATACCTTCCGATGGTCTTTTCGCCTCCTCCGTTGCGAGCGTGTTGAATCCATTTGTCTTCCTTGTCGCACAAGTAATGTAGCCAGCGTAGGGCTTTAACCGAATATTGACGTTTGACAAAATTGGTCGTTTGAGGACTGATGACAGCTAGGGTGTTTTCGGGCATGAATCGTTGGCGGTACACTAAGGAACACGCTTTGGCAATGGTGAAGGCTTCTTTCAAAGGGTCGATCTCTCCGTGCTCCATGAATAATTCTCGAAATTTTCCACAGCAACGCCGTAAAATGTCCACGTCGGAACAACAATATTTTAACATTTCTTCCTGAAAGTCGAAAGGGTCCGAGGCGTGAGTCTGGTACCATGCGTAGAAAGCTTCTCGTTGTTCGGTACGCATGTTGTCGGGGTCGTAGTAGTGAGCCTCAGGCAAATGGGGTAGAATGGCGTGTTCATTGGCTTCAGTATTAAAAATGTGTGGACAATAGCCTTTGGTCATTTCTGTCATTCCAAACGTTTTAGGCATGGACAGGTAACTCATTAAATCTTTAAACTGCACTTGTCCCACTTGCATGGAAATGATTTTGGCTCCGTTCAAAGTCACTTTCGGACGTTCGGTACTTTGTTCCGTATAGTATCTCAAAGGAAACTGTCCATCGTGTCCCGAGAAATTGTGAGCCATCACTGTGGCATAGCGATGACAATCTCCGTAACGTTCGATGTCTTCTTGGCTCCACGTCTCGTCGATAGGGTCTAAGATCCATTGGGCAAAATCGGCCAGCGTGTTCGGTCCCCGAAAGATTTTTTCACGTCCTCCAGGAATCTTGCTACAGTGAGGGCAATGAGTAAAGATAGGCTCTTGGATGCACTTCTCGCACGCTCGATGAGCCACGTAGAAATTACTAATGTGAATGCCGGTCTCTTGCATGCATTCGAGATCGAACAAGATGAAATTGCCTTTCTTCTGGTCATTATCTTCTTCTTCTTCATGTTTGGATTGGTATTTTTGAATGTAGCATTGGTGTTCCAAGTCCACGATTTGGTGACAAATGTGACATCGCTTCTTTCCTGAACAGACGTGCGCCTTGGTATTATTGGTACGTATGCCTTGTCCACAAGTAGGGCACAATCTCAGGACCTGACAAGCACATTTCCGCTGTGAACCTTGCGTCTTTATATGATGTTGGTAACAGGTTGGACTGACAAAAGTGCGCTGACAAACTGGGCAATGCACTCGTTCTTCTCTTTATTCAAGACAGGGCTTAGAGGCTAAACATCCCTCACATTTCGATCCACAATGCTTGTGCTGCTCTCGATTGTTATAGCCATAGTCACATTTCTCACAGTAATAACTGCATCTCAGAAATGCAGTGATACTGGTGATGGCATCGAAATGTTCATCGTGATGATAGACCTGAATGTACTTTCCGTCTTTGAAATTTTTGCCTCGAAACAACAGAGGTGCGTGCACTTCTTGAGGGTGCACTTTCAAGGTGTAGCGTGGAGCCAAGACGTCTCGCAATTTTTGTATTTCAGGAATGCCGCAGGGTGTGTCTTTGGATATCCCCGCTTGCTGTAACAGAAGTTTTGCTTCTCTTAGTTGTTTGGCTCGGTCCGATTGTCGAATAGTTTTCCAGGCTCTTTTCCATTCTGCCGTGTCGTTCTTGTCGGCATACGTTCGATCCACCACGATGGCAAGGGCTAAACACATCTTGTCTTGAAGATTGTAAATTTGAACGATGCTACGCTTGACTCTACGAAGGTCGTCCACCAATAACACCTTTTTGCATCCTGTCCCTTGAGGAAGAGAAACATGGGTCATGAACAGTGTCGCTTTTCCATCGGTGATGTAAAACTTGTCGTTGGATTGTTGCACGTGTTGAATCTTGTCCATGACTTTGGAAGTTGTCAATTCTGCCGGGCTGCTAAACTCGATCCAAACGGGGGACTTCAAACTGTCGTGATGAATGGAGAGTCTCAAGCGATCGTCTTCTTTGGCTTCACATTGCTGTTTCAGTGTGGTTAACAAAGAATCCCACACATCAGTGATGAACCCTTCTGCTTTCTCCAACGGTACGTCTGACTTGAAATCTTTAAACTTCACCGTGTACGTGTAGGCTGTAGTTCTAAATTTTCTGGAGGAGCGTTTTTCCGTCTCTCGATGTGGTAATACTTTTCAGGGTTTACTGGTGGTGATGGACTTTGACTTGGTGTAGACTCTCTGGGTCTGGATTCTGGCTCACTCATCTCATCTTCAAAATCGCTGGCATGAATTTGAGCCAAGACTTCAGCTACTGTGTGAGGCGATAAATCACGTTTCTGCCTCTTACTTTCTTCTTCTTTCTTAACGAAATGATGCGATCGTTTCATCTTGACTGCAGAAAGTCAAATTACTACATTTGAAACGCCATAGACCCCTATATATCCATGTCAGACTCAGTGTATTTATAAAGGGCTGGTGCCTTCCCTCTCAGTATTCATTTCGCTCTCAAGCTGACCAGCACGATGGAAGAACCCACACAGATTGAACTTCTAATTAGAGCTTTGCGAGGTGTCATAAGAAAGTTTTCTTCAGACAAGCCGACGGACTACTCTCCCTCCTTTCGAGATAAAAGTCAAGATACTTGCTATATCTGTCCGAAGAAAGGGCATTGGGCTACAGAATGTCGAGACCGTCAAAAAAGCAAGACCAGTGCCAGAAGAGACAAAAGTCAAGATACTTGTTATCATTGTCAAGAGAAAGAACATTGGTCTTCAGACTGCCCTAAGAAACAACAGGAGCAGGAGGAGGAGGATGATGAAGAGGTACCCTCGGCAAAAGAAGAACCCCGACTCGTTCAGAAAGAGAAGACAGAAAAGAAAAGAAGACGAGAAAAAGTGATTAAGAAGAGGAGAAAAAACTGTGAAAGTGAAGAAAATCAGGAAATGGAGAGAGTGAAAGAAGAAAAAAGACACAGAAAAAGTCTATGAACTTTTTTAAAAAAAAGTGTTGTGTTATGTTGTGTTGTGACATTGAATTGTAAATATTTGTACCAGAATAGACCAGACTTAAAAAACGTAAGTGTCTCTTGGTTTTGATTGTTTAGAATAATAAGGCCTACACTCACGCACTCACACACGTACATCATAGGGTTATAAAAAAGAGATTTTGAGTTTTAATTGATTTTGGCAAAATGAATATTATCTCTTTTCGAAAGAAGTGAGTGACCCTGAAAAGGACCGTTGGGTGTTTTTTTTTTTTTTTCTTAGAACAAACTCAGGAACGAGAAGCAGTCAGCTTTAACTGCCTTAAGCCTTTGCCACGGCCAAGACCTACTTCTGGACATGCTCCTTTTAATGATTTGGCAGAAATCACTAGGGGTGGTATCTCCGGTGTACTAACCGGATTAGACTGTTTGGCTCGGGAAGGTCTTTTTATCTTGGGTCGTAATAAAGAAGTCTGATACATTTGTTTCAGACTTCTTAACTCGGCCAAAATGTCCAAGAGTACCGTTACCGTTTGAGGTTCACTGTTCTCCTTCTCTCCTAGACCTTCTTTCTTCTCTGCTGCTTCTTCCTGTCGTTTCCTTCTTACCTCTTCTTGTTCTCGCTGTTGCTGTTCAAGGAGAAATGCTTGTTCTGCCTCTTTCTGCTGCTGTAAAAATTTCTCCAATTCTTCTTTCTGCCTCTGTTTAAAATCCTCGACGTGTGGTAAAGAAGGAGAAGGTGGCGAAGGTACTGGTACTGGAACAAATTCTTGCGAAGAGAGAAAATCTACTAAATCCCAGTTGAAATCGGTCTCTTCAGGAAGTAGAGCTGTGTTAACTTTAGTAGCCACTGCTATGCCATCGCTTTCGTCTCCAAAGCCGGTGCACCCCAATTCATCGTCTTCTTAGTTTCCGTCATGTTTCACAAAACAATGTCGCATCGATTCACTGCGCACAGACTCTAGCGCACATATATAGGGAATGTGACGTCACAGGTAGCTCTCTTCGGATTGGAAGACAGACTCCGCGAAGTGACTGAATTTTGTAACGCGTGTTGGGATTGGTGAACAATTTCAATCCGTTTCGATCCGGTCTTCCACTATAAATAAACGCGGTTTACTTCATTCCCTTCACCTTTTCCTCGTCACAAGATGTGGACCAACGTAGAATCGTCTACCCTCCTATCGTCGATGCTGTTCAACCCGGACTATCCCATGTATGTCATATCATCATGTGCCATTACCCAGATCACTGATACAGACCTTTGGAAACGAAGGATCTATGTGGATAGACAAGGCTCTCTGAAGCGAGTCCTGATTTATGGACCAGAGGTTAGACAAAGTTTGAGGAAGAGAAGAAGACCTATGCGAAGATCAAAATATCACTGTAATTTCTGCTGAAAAAGTGGCGGCTTTATCATGTAGCCGGCTTATGACGGTGCCGTTGGGTGTTGCAACGGCTGCTCAAAACGTAGTTTCCATCTTCCAAAAAGTCTGTATGTGGGGTTAATGTCACGCTATGACGATCTGCATTCATTTAATATAACCTGTAAAATGAGGGCATTTTGATCTGGTAAGGATCAATTTTAATTTTCGGGAATTTGAAAACCAAAGTAGAAGAGTATGAGGAAGTATTTTTCTTCACTTTAGCTGTGTTCCTACAGGATTTATGGGAGTGTTTAGTGGACTTGTCACTTCCACAAACTTTCTGGCCGCATTGAAGCTTTTGCTTTTCTCATGTTCACTCCTTTGTATTTCTTTATCGTGATTCCACTTACAGACATCTCTGGAGTAATAAGATGTGTCGCTCTCCATTTCATGACGATCCGTCATGGCCCCCACATTTGGAGAAGATTGATTTTTCTCTTGCAGGTATCTGTATGGTGACCATGTAAGCATGGCAATTAGGCACCCCAAAGGACTGGGGATGAAAGGGTCTACCGGGATGTATAAGAACTAGGTCTTGATTGACGCGGACTAAGTGACGCAGTTAAACGTTCATGTGTAAATATTGATGAGAATCCACTTGACTTTTCTGCTAATGTTGATTCGTTTGACTTAAGATGCTGTATGAGAATTGAGATTGTCCGATATCTTGGCCGCTTTGCAGACCGCTGTATTTCTGGATGGCAGACACCTCGACACGAGTACAAAGAATTATGCGAAGATTGCTTGGTGCCTATCTCCAAAGCGCATTAAATGAAGTAGATTATCCAGGTTAGTTTTACAGTCACTCTCAACAAATTATTGAACCGAGCTGTACTTCGTCACACTCTTTGGCTGTCCATTCAGATCTTAAAAAGTTTTTACGATGATAATAGGCGAGAGCATTGTTGTTTCCCGAGTCTCATTAGTTAAATCTATAATGAGAAAGCATGACCAATTGCCTTGACTCGGAAGAGTTTCGTCGTACTAATCACAGGTGGAATTATTCTGTCTCCCACTCTTCATTGTTTGTTTGGTGTGTTCGCCCATAATGGAAAACATCATTTCGTTACACGTGCCTCAGACCCGATTCGGAGTCCAACATGGGACAGAGATTTACGCGGATTTTTTACGTTTCTCATTTCAGGGCTACATAAGGTGAAATACTCGAGTGAAAGCAGAATTCGATATACCTTTGTTACTGTTCTCAGAATCCATATCCTTTGTAAGGTTTTATGTATAACAGCACACGTTCAATTGAAACACAGTGGTGACTTATACAAGATGGAGATCGGTGAAACTGAATCTGGCATTAACATGGACCTGGCGTGACTAGCCATCTAACCAACCATGTACGGTTTTTTAGAAGACACGTCAGCTTCCTATTTAAAGTACATTGCAAGAAGGAAAACAAAGATAAATGATAAAATAGAATCATATTTGTGGTTGGCTGATGATACAGTGCGTGATCGTTTACCAGGAATGGCTCAGTTATTTACGAATCGAAAAGAAGATGACCAAAACTAGGTGCAATTACTCCATAGTAAGAAAGTCAACGATCATTTTTTGTTATTGAAAATTCTCTTACAAAATAATTGTGTATTCAGTTTGAAAGAAACCACAGCAAGGAGCCATTTTATGTAGGCTCCTACTACTGTTTTATCCTTGTGTTATGTGTGTTTAACAGTGTCAGTTTTGGGAGACCGTTTTCTCCAAACGCTGGTCTATTAGTTCAGTTTTAAGGAAATATTTATGGGGTTTTAATTCAATGAATAGCCACTTAGTCCTCCAACCTTATTTATGCAAAATGCTATTCCCTCTAGTTAGTTTTTAGTTTAAACCATATTAATTTCATAAACTTTGTCCAATGCTGGTACAAACGACTTCTTTAGGGGATTCGATAGAGAGAAATGTCTCCCAAACAATATAGCACATAATATCATATATCTGCATGTTGGTAGAAGTAAAAATGCAAAAAATAAAAAGTAAACAAAGAAGATGTGAAAATTGTGAGTTTATCGACCATTTATCTTTAATCATCCTAATTAAATTCTGCAAAAGCAATAATTTTGTGTGTGTGTGGGGGGGGTTCTGTAGAGTATCCAGGGTTGCCAAATAATAAGTTTCAATTGTGAGAGCAAAAATGGGTGTGTATAAAATGTAATCTCTCGAATCAAAATATTTGGGAAAGTTTTGAATAAAGGGTTCTGCCATCGCTTTATCACGGGAGCAAGCCTTATTATTAGATACAAGAATCAAATATAAATCGTATTTTAAACTACTACACTTTGTCCTATCATGGCATAACCTATGATATTCGATTGCAAACATAACAAAGAGTGATTTCTTTTTCGCGATTAGGGATGACTTTGAGGCATTGTTTCTGACTTCCAAAGGTAACACGTTCCATATTAGAACTATGGAGGGTAAAAACGAATGTTGTTCTAAACGCTGGAGGTCCAATGACGTTTGTTGGTCGAGTGAAATAAATTTCATACCTTATGCTTATAGGTCGAATCACATCTTGAAGATATGCAGGAATTAATCCGTGATAAATTTTAAATAACTGAATCGACATATGTTTGTAACACGGAGAGTTTATGCTTTCCAAGTTACTTCCATGGTACAGTTGTTATTCAAGCGAGTAAGTTTGGTTGTACCTGTTGTTATTATTCTATCACCTCAACATCTATTTTTTTTTTTTTTTTTTGTGAGTTTTTCTCCTGCATTGTGCAATTCTCCCAAATGCGGTCAGCTTAATCCAAAATTGGCAAAATATAATATTTTTAATTTTTTCCAAAGGCAATTGATTTAGTTTGAATTTAAAACTTTCTAAACAGTTTGATTTCTCCCAGGCTTTATTAGATATATTCAATATGTACATGCCAGATGGCATCACTGGCTTTATTAGAGATATATTCAATATGTACATGCCAGATGGCATCACTGGCTTTGTTAGATATATATTCAGTATGTACATGCCAGATGGCATCACTGGCTTTATTAGAGATATATTCAATATGTACATGCCAGATGGCATCACTGGCAAAGATAATGCCTAAACATTTGTGCTGAGTAACCTCTTGTATGTTTTTTTTTTTTTTTTTTTTCGGTCATATATACTGTAATGGTTTTGGCTCCAATATCGTGATATTAGCATTAATTCAGTCTTATACAGATTATGTAACAAGCCAACGACTGGACCTTTCGTTTTTGTTTTTTTTTCAATATCTGACTTAAAATATCACCAGTTCAAATCTGATTGTCAGCTATCACATATAACGTTGTATCATCAGTAGAGAGACTAATCGATGATTCTACATTACCTGTAATATCACTGATGAAAATTAAACACGATAATGGCCCCAAAATGGACCCCTGGAGGGACACCAGAGATGATGCACCGAATATCTGAGGATTTGGTATTCACAATAGGTTGTTATTTCTTGACAGCAATTAAATTTCAAACCATGATAACAAATTTCCCTGAATACCAATATCTTTTTTTAATTAAATGAGAACAATCTTTTATGCCAGTTCTGTTGGAAGCCATGCTAACATTCTAACTTCTCTGCCTTTGTCATGCACAAAACAAATTGTATTGTAAATGTCATCTGTCAACTGGTGTGTTGTCAAGCCACCTAGTGAAAACCTTGACTGATTATATGAAATTATATCATATGGCGCAATGTAGGTATGTAGATGTGTACACACTTCTCATAACCGTTGGCTAAAGTAGAAAACAAAGAAATAGGACGGTACAGCTTTTGAAACCTTTCTTATATACAGGCACTACATTTGCAAAATTCCATTACTCTGGAAACACCGAAGTTTTGCAAGAAGACATTAAATATTTAGCACAGTAGATAATTGATTATGCAATTTTATTTAAATAACTTATGATTCATTAAGTGAAGGCCACATTCCTTTGATGGAATTAGACCTAAGGCCACGTGCCTTCAAGGGAATTAGACCTAAGGCCTCGTGCCTTCAATGGAATTACACCTCAGGCCACGCGCCTTCGATGGCATTAGACCTAAGGCCACATGCCTTTAATGGAATTAGACCTAAGGCCATGTGCCTTGGATGGAATTAGACCTACTTAAACGCTAAAAACATTATCAACGGTTACAGTAATGCAATAAAGAGCATGATAACTCTGGTAAGACTGGTTCGGGATCCTAAGGTAGACTTTCAGTTTGATAGTTCATTGTTCACTAAAGCTTTGTCTTTTCTTCGTCATCAGTCATAACTACGTCATTTACAATTAAAGATTCACAAGATTTTTTTTCTGAACTACCTTGAATTTCTAATAAGTTGCTAGCAGTCTTTTGATTAGCCTTGAAGACCTGATTCGCTCCATCAGCGTGTTGTAATGATTACAGTTAGACTCCCTAATCTCAGTAATAACTACAGTATCTCATTTGTCTTGAAAGAAACCAGTACCTGGGGTTAAGAGAACTTTTCGCCTGATCACACAATCCTCCGTCTTAATAGTTTTCTAATTTCAGCATGCATCTAAAGTGTATCCTTTATTGGGAATAGTAACATGTTTGTTTTCTACGCGTTTCCTTAAGGCGTCTCGTATCACATGTAGAAATATCTCAATATTGATATTGACATCGTTTTCATTAATTATTATGTTTCAAGAGAAATGCACGAGTATTAAAATTGAAGGGAGTACCGTATTTATCCGATTATAAGATGCGTCCAACTGCAAACTGCAGAGATCCTGATGTGTCGTCGCATAATGCGCATGCAGATCTGGGTCTGTGCAGTTGTTTTTAGGAATAATCAGTAGAATAAACAACATAGACTCTGATCTGCAGGCGCATTATGCCTCGACTTCGGCAAATCAGGATCTTTGTTGTTTGCAGTTTGTCTCGATTTATAAGCGAGTACATGCAGTATAATTCCTTGGTCATATAACAAGATTTCTCTTTCATAGCACGCTAATTTAGGGTTGATAAATTTAAAAGAAGCATATATAGCACGGTGATGCCAAAGATACCGACAAATTTTATTTAATGTCGGGATTGCATTTGCATAATAAGAACACGTTCAGCACCAAATGGATCCAAAATGTCAGCAGTCCCGTCATGTATTCGCTTATAAGACGAGTCAAACTGCAAACAACAAAGATCTTGATCTGCCGTAGCATAATGCGCCTGGAGATCAGGGTATATATTGTTTGTTCCACTGATTACTTCTAAAAACAAATGCACAAACCCAGATCTGCCTGCGCATTATGCGACGGCAGATCTGGGTCTGCGCAGTTT
>JAECUM010063529.1:0-17518 GCA_016617855.1 Megalonaias nervosa
TATATATATATTCTCTCTGTGAATGTAGGTTAAATATTATGATTACTATCTTAGTGTGAGTCAAGAACATTATGTTTATCATGTTCTTTAGTATAATTTTAGTAACAGACCTTCTAATTATAACTTAGATTCATCTATAAATGAACTTTTGGCCCTAATCCATGTTATTCTGTTGTGTCTTAGCCTTTTTATATAATATTGTTTATTGGAATAGTTATTTATTCGTGCTGTAAGATTCATAAGCAGAATCATTTGTTGTGTTCAGTATTTATTAATTCAAATTTTTATTCTTTGGAATTACAAAGTGCTCATCTATAATAATATTCTTGGACAGATACATTAACTTGGAATTATAGTGAATTGAAACAATATCTTCTTGTATAGGATTATTGTGATTCATCAAAAGACTGTTGGCACGTTATTACAATTCAAGCCAATTGTACATTAATACATTTGAGACTGCAGGCAACTGCAGGCACATCAACATTTTCAGCGTTGGAAATTATTTGAGATATCACTAAAGTTTCATCCAGACTTTATTCATTAGGATTTATGTTAGAAATTCTAGGATTATTTGGATTTAATTCAAAATACCTTAAGTTCGTTTATATTTTCACTTTTGTATTCATGAAAATAGATTATCTGTTGTATTTTACAAAACATTTTGGTTTTCGCCCTTTCCTATTACTTTTTTTGAGACTAAAGTATACTAAAGTGACGATAGATAGATCGATAGATAGATAGATAGATAGATAGATAGATAGATTAGCTACGTCAAAAAGGCTGGATTCTATTTAATATATAAAAGTTTTCAAAATATTAAATACTTTCGGAATTTTGCACGAGCTCATGGAATCGATATCTTTATGAAAGAAGGTCCAAATTAACCTCCTTCTCTTACTTCTAAGATATTTACATTATTCCCCGTGTTATATAGCCAATTCGAAACCATGTGCTAAGCCCTGATGCAACTCAATAAATCAAAATTAGCATCCAGAGGCAGACAGAGAAAGCAATGTGCATATTGACAATTTTAGTTGACAGTGGTACTTGCCAATGATATATTTATAGGACCATGAAAATACCATGACTGTTAATGTTTTAGTTTCCTTCTATTAACACGGTAAACGTGATATAATTGTTGCCACCATAATTCGACATATATTTAATTGAATGCGACGTCAAACTATAACTCGGGTATACTTATATGGAACAGCAGCACTATTACTGGCTTAACTTATTACGTCTAAAAATGATCACGTGTTTTATCACATCATACGTATTTGAGTAAATTGTGTAAAAGTTAGAACAAATGAATACAAGGGGAGATTAGGCTTCGGAAATTTTAAATCATGACATAAATAACCTTTATTTTATTCTAGGGCGTGAATTACTCGATTTTCCAAGTAAAATATTTATAACAATTCACTGGAGTGAACTACGATAAATAATTTCACATCAGCGTCGATTATCTTGTGATAACCGTGAAATTCGAACTTATTCATAGATGTTTATCTTGTTGAGTGGTAAATATGGCCGCTTCCCGTTATAAACGAGTCGAAGCTCAAATTATTCTTTTAATGTGTAATTTTAGTTTTAATTGGGAAGGAGAATTATGTAACTGTTTATATTTTCTGTGCGAATAGTCACAAAACATGTCAGAACATAAGCGGTAGACCTCTAAAATCGCATGGAATCCAGTAATAAATCTTGCTAGACAATACGTTTGGACATAAAATGAAAAGAAAGCAAAATCAGTATTTCACTAAAGTATTTCACTCCACTCGATGAAATATATCCGTAATTCACTCGTTTTAAGTAAATATCCTCTATATATTTTGTCTCTTTCCTGGATCGCTGCAAAATAATCCTTAAATCTTGGTGTGAAAACTAAATAGAGATTACAAGTAAAAAGAAACAATCATCCCGTCTGATGTAATTGAAAGTGATCGTAGTTATCTACCGATACGGGTATAGTACCTGCCTTTCAATGCCGTCTTTTCACAACAAACGCACTAATAAATAACATGATATAACCCGGTTTATTCTGTTGGCTTATAAGTTTATCTTTGCACTCAAAATCGCTTTTAAAGCGCTGACGTATAATTGCATTACATCAATATTATTGCCTCTACGAATTGAAGAACAATCGCATTACAAGAATTTAATTTCTTTTAGGTACTGAAGAATAATTTCATTAGAACAATTGATTTGCCTTTTAAGTACAGAAGATCAATTGGATTACACCAGTTTTATTGTCGTTTCGTATGGAAAAGCAATTGGATTGGACCTCTCCTTAACAGTATCTTTTCATATACATCTCCGTACAAGAGGCAACAGATGCAATGATTAAAAAACGCCGTATAAAATCATATCAAGGTACTAAAAGGATAGTTTCGAAACACAATAGAAAATAATCAGAAGAACAGGAAGGAGGAAACGAAGAAAGAAAAAATAAAGGTTGACAAACAAAGCCCCCAACTAGAATTACTTTCTGCACATACTAAGAAAAAAGAAATTGAAAAATCAAATCAAGGACTTTCCTGAATATAAATCTGGGTGTGTATTCTTTATAATTTGGAGAAAATTCGCTGAACCATTTCAGAATTTGATGGTAGAAGCAATCTAATAAATAGAAAAACAATTAGTTCTCTGTTGTTGTTGAATGGGACAGATAAAGAAACAGAAAAAATGAGTTCAAGTTTCAAACTGGGATTTACCGAAACAAGAAAGGTAGTTTGTTAGGTTCGCTCTGTATAGATCAGCTTTTAAGCAACTAACTATATCTTACTTTGGTTAAAATAGTGTTAACTTTTCTTCAACACTGAGCAAACTATTGGCATACCTAAACAATAGTGTGTGTGTGTGTGTGTGTGTGTGTGTGTGTGTGTGTGTTTAATTGCTTAAGGACGGGGAATTACGGCATTCCAAGAACAGAAACCGTAAACATTTTCTTTGCCAGTTTTATTTTTTTATATAGAGTTTCTACAATTTTCCTACAGTTCTTAGAGATGATGATGAAATCTTTAACCAGTATATATTCTATCTGCTACCCTCTCCCTTAACTGAGACACTAATATTGCATCCTTTTGTCATTACCCATTAGACCCCCATTTTCATGTGTCAATGATCATTAATACCGAGTTAGGATATCCAAAACGCAGGGCATCATGTTTGAAACTTGTAACAAAGTAGCTATTAACACATTTCCATTTATGTGCTTCAAGTCATTGCGTACAAGTTTGATTTAGTTCAACTATTCAAAGGAATGTACAAACAAAAGTACGAATTCATTTTAACAAAAAGAGAAACTGAACGCTCGCGGGTCCGGCCCCTATTCCGTATCTTCAGTCGGTAAGTGGACCAAATTTTCTAAGGACATTTCACACGCCGAGCTGCCTAACAGGCAATTTAGATGACCTTTGTCTTGCACATTCTCTCTCTCTCTCTCTCTCTCTCTCTCTCTCTCTCTCTCTCTCTCTCTCTCGATCACGAGGACAACACATTTTTATCATTATTTTTAAATAGTAAAGGAGATTCCGGGTGCACAGCATGAGCTTTCATTGTCGATGACGGCATGCAGTCGGGACTAGTTTGGCGATAAATCAGATAATTTTTGCTCGGTCTGCACAAAAATACTATTTAACTAAACGGAATAGATTTTACTTCTTAGCCATGTACTATTAATTATTTTAAAATTCACCACAGTTCATAGCTTTTATCGAGAAATAAAACAGCAAATAAAACATTTCTTTTTGTTTGGCCAAAAAATACGGCAGTTGCTATTTAAAAATGATGATAAAAATGTGTTGTCCAAGCGCTTACGGCGTAAATGTTTTATATTGACTAAATATAGTAACAGCAGTGAATTTCAAATTGGCGCATGAGTTATAGTGAAATGGAAAATGACTAACCCAAAATAAAGTTTCCCCATCCTAACAAAGTAAGTTGTTCATTTTGTTCCATTTCGATCTCCGATATAAAAAATGTCAATAAAGTAGCTCCTTCTTATATTACTGTTCGCTAATTCCTAGCTTTGAATATGTGTGACATCATTAAAAGTGTATGATGCGGCATATAACAATAATAAAGAAACGTTTCTCGTTACATTGCGATAAGCACATTACATGCTGTCCATTGCTAATAGAAATTCCATACCTGAAACATACATGGCATTTCTGAAATGCACGCCTACGTTTGGTATTCATCTGTTATATGAAGAGAAAGAAAAAAATGCCAGAAGGTTTAATAATATCTATTGATAATTAAAGTATATGCTTGAGATGATAGAACATTGTTAGCACTCTTGTTTGCATTTATGTTTGTAATAAGCTCATTTTGTCTTTTGTCATTAGATCAAACTGTGCTTATGTTGCATGGGTTAATTTTGTTTCATGTTATAAGTTCTTTATTATCATTCTCTCATCATGATTTTACTAGTCACAAAACGGTAGATAATAAATGTGTGTGTGTGTGTGTGTGTGTGTGATTTGGAATTTTAACGTAGCTTTAGCAATTTTCCAGCCATATCACTACGATGTCTGCAGTGTGGCAGTTTATAGTGATGTCTTGCACTGGGTATCATGCCCCAGACATGTAGCATGATTTCCCGCCCAGTCACGCCTGATGACACCAGACCGACCACTCCTAACACTAACCTCTTAATGCTGAACGCCAAGCGAGGCAGCTAAAATACCATTTTTGTAAGTCCTTGGTATGACTCGGCCAGGGTTCGAACCCGTGACCTCCCGCGTCCGAGACAGACGCTCTAACCACTTAGACCACCGGGGAGGTGATAAGAAATGGCGCAAACGTCAGAAAAAGTATTAGTTCAATACCAAGCAGGTCCTTGAGAAGCCATTACTCGACCCTGCTCAGTATATTAGAACTATGTGTGGCACCAAATGCATCCTGTACACTCAAATATCCAAACATAGTAATACATCGCAACAAGCCAACTCCAAGAACTGCGGAGATATTATTCTCCACTCAACAATCCTAACCCATCATAAGTCTTTATGTCATAAATAATTAAGGAACAGACGCGTAGCACTGCTACAGTTTAAATATTAAACATTCCGGGGGGCAGCAGTTTTATTGACGATACATGATTTATGTCAAAAGGAAATTTTGCGATGTTGTGGAAAGCTTACTCATCCCACAGATTTTAAAAAGATAATATACAAAGGTCGTTAAGCACGAATATACATCAGATTCACAAAGCATTATACTTTAATTATATCCTTTGAAAGCAAACAAAGTGGAATTTCTGTTTTCAATGAAAAAATATACATTCATGCAAATGAAACTTTGTCTTCTGAAGATGCAGGGCATTGCTGAAGTTGTCTTACCGGTAAAAACATGGTAATGGTATATTGAATAAAGAAAAGAACAGCTTAGATGGAAAAGAACATGAGAGCTCCTCTTAGACTGCATGGGCTACCATATTAACCATTAAGTCGTCCCCTCTCATGCGGTAAATCTATTTGAACTGCAGATTTATGATGCATACATAAAGATAATACATATCAATAAGAACACAGAGACATTAGGACGTAAAGGGAAACATTTAAAGGGGGAGGTTTCTGCATGTACCATTTATCTAGTGATACGTTGCATTTGTATACGGTGTCAGAGGCATGTAATATCTGTTCTTTGAAGGTAATACTTTAACCGCAATTAGTTGTTAATGATACAGTATAAATATATTATATAAATATGGGATTGGCAGGTATGGAGGATTCTAAAATAGCGTTAGGGAAAAAGATTCAACAACGTAATAAATAATTTTACTAATGGCTTCCTGGACTTCGCCACTTATTACATTAAGACGGGTTTTGGAAGAGATATTAGACAAGGAAGATTCCCAATAATCATGCTCATATTGTCATATTGATTAATGTTGAATACGACACATATAGCTTGCAAATTGATCTGAGTAGAATTAAATTATTATGCTGCTTCCCTATCATTAAAGGTGTTCATTAATTCTAGAATTGCTGAGTTTCTTTCGCATGCATGTAATTCGGCTTCGTAGCTCTAACACATCGTTTAAAAGTTGCCAACTGAAACAAGAATCAAGTAGTGGGAAAACAGTGTATTAGCTTGTTATTGTGAATTTATTTATAAGTCGAATCAATAATTCAAACTGAATCACGATTTTTGTGGAACGTTTTTTTTTTTTAAAGTTAACTTCGCCAACAGACACACTAAGTTTTAATAATAAGGCTCGAAATGTTTCCTCTCTGTTTAGAGTGTTGTAAATACTTTTATTTTGTAAACGGAGTGATTGATACTGATATAAATTCATACTGGCATTGCAACATGCAGCAGTATCATGCCCTCTTTTCCTTGATGTTCATCAAATACGTTGTTTCCTTATCAAGAAAGGGTGTGTGTGTGTGTGTGTGTGTGTGTGTGTGTGTGTGTGTATGTGTGTGTGTGTGTGTGTGTGTGTGTGTGTGTGTGTGTGTGTGAGAGAGAGAGAGAGAGAGAGAGAGAGAGAGAGAGAGAGAGAGAGAGAGAGAGAGAAAATAAGTTGTATCTAAGATTATGTAAGGACTGAGTTTCATTTGGAATGCTTCCAGATATTCCAACTTCCGAATCAGCATCGAAAGAATACTTCGAAGTTACAGTGTGTTCATTCTCAGATTCGTAATTGCTTTCTTCAGATTACTCTGTATGAGACGACAGAAATCAATATGCCCGGCTATCTAGCTCTTCCATTTTATTTTGCGGACAATACCTTAGATAATGTTTCCACTGTAAGAAAAGCCTTCTATAACATCAAGAAATTATCGACAAAATTTGAAGAAAAATTAGTGTATTTCCTCTGAGACTGGGTTGAAACTACAACATGTTACAGGAAAGGCACGTGCAAATAGTTTCACTGAATTTAAGGATGCAGTTAAATATAAATGATACCCTATTAATGAATACATGAATCAATTAATTCATATTTTGGTTGTGTATTGTACACAATTATCCAGCAAGAAAACAACCTATGCAATATTCGAGTACTCATCAGTAGTCTTCCAATATAGGACACGACATTTTATCTTTCACTCCACAATGAGATTAATGATTTATTGTTAGTGTAGGACATAAGATTAAAGTAAATTCACGTTTGCATCGTAACAACATGCTATCTGTTTCGCTATTTGCTCATCTAACGCCTTATTCCTTAGAAAGATTGTGGGTCATGGAGAGAGAGAGAGAGAGAGAGAGAGAGAGAGAGAGAGAGAGAGAGAGAGAGAGAGAGAGAGAGAGAGAGAGAGAGAGAGAGAGAGAAACTTACCGTATCTAAGTGCTCTTGAATGCTATAACTCTGTACGTTGAATTTTATTTAATATTTCCATGAAATCCAAGTTCGAAATAGGTATCGAATGAGCACTATTTTTTTGTATTCGTATGCAGTGTCGTGTCTTTGTTTGAACTGTCATTGTACATCTTCATTTTGCAGCCGGATCTTCCTGTGTTTTAGCTTCTCTTGCATATATGTGGTATGATATTTAAACCTTTTAATAACATAACTCTTTTCCTTATCAGCAACAAGCAAGATCCTTGCAGGGATAATAGTTGAACAAAAACTGTAATCTCAGTGATGTTTCTAAAGAAACTGCAGCTAGAAAAATGACAGAGCAAAGTCTGTTTCCTATCAACAAGTTCTTGTTCATAACGTCATAACACGGAATATGAATTGGTTTCATCAGAATGCTCTCTTGGGAGTACAGAAGTAAATATAGTCCATCATATATAGCTCCCTACAATTATCTGACACATAGAACCATATGAAATACTTGATCTATTACAAAGCCCTCCGGTGACATCACCTAGTTATCGTAAAAATGTCAAACTACTTTTCTGCAGTGAAATGCATCGAAAACTAAAGACCTATCACGTGCAAGTAATTTAACCAAGTTTAACCATGTGCTTGATGCCTCAGGCCAATAACAGAAAACCTATGCAATATTCCTGAGCTTCTCAATCGAATTCCCTTCCAGGATACAACATATGTTCTATTTCCAGACGAAGATCATTTGAGAATAATGAAACAAACGATTGAAACTTCATAATATAAGATAATGATAGAAAAATATAAATATCGTTATCATCATATGATTATCGATGTATAAACTGTACCTAATCACTCACACAGTAAATAAATTAGGAAAGACTTTATATTAACTTTGTGAATGATTAGGTAGCAAATTGCACTTCGATAAATACCCGACTATGATTATTACTACGTGTAATTCTAATCTTCGTTCTTTCTGTCATCATATTTGCAGATTTCTTCAACAAAACATTCACTTTTAGGTAACTCGTGGTTTTTTGTCATTAGCCTCTTCAATGCGCCAGAACAAGTGGCCCCGTCTTCGCTAGCTAAGACTCATCGAATGTTATGTAGTATCATACGGTAAATTGTTAGAGTGGGTCATGCCAGTGATCAAAGGAACTTGGTATGGTCATTTTTTTAAAAATTGATTGTTGCTATTTATACGAAACTATTCCTTTTTCAACGTTACTCTTGCTAAAGGCACGTGTTGCGTAAGCATTGGTTGTTCTTACTTTCAAAGCGAAATCGATTCCATTTTGACCCAGACCTTTAATAATAGCTGGTGGAACACATTGTAAAAACAAAGTGATATATTATTTGAAGACTGGCTTGAAAAGCTTGCAATATGATTTCTTTAGCAAAAGGGGTGAGTGTTGGAGTGCATGAAGGGTTGTGCGATTGTACTGTTTTAATTTCTGATGGGCGATAATCAGGATTGAAACTTTTGATCATAAATAACTGGGTGGGGTGGTGGTCTTATTGATGGTATTTGTATAGTGTAAGACATTAGTATAGATAAAGCTTCACTTGACATGACCTGGAAACTATGAACCAAAAGTAGTCCGCAGGATTTATCGATGTGTAAACACTTCCAGGTAGTATCAGGTGACCGTTTATATCCAGTCTGATTGCAGACAACAGGTTCAAATAATATTGGAATTATTTATGTATATAATATGATCATTGAAGCAAAAGACGAGAACAATAGGGAATGCATGCATGAATTCATAATTTAAAATCCTTAATGGTGTTTTTTAGTTCAATTCAATATGCAATAAGTAGGTTTTGTACATTATTTTGAAATCAAGTTAGAAACATTGCACTAGACCTTGCAGTAGACAATCTAGTCATTCTAAGATCTGCTATGAGGTTGTTTATTATTTCAGCGTCACTACCATTAATATACCAATATAAATTATATGCTGAACACGTAAAACTATTTATGGAAGAAGGAAATATTTCTTCATCTTCACGACAATGCTTAAATCTGAAATCATCCAAACTGACACTTTATATATCGTACTCGATCCTTTTAATTCCATGACGAGTGAGAACTCGCAATGTTAAGTGCACTTGTCTTTTAAGGTTTCTGCATTCCAAGAGCACGCATAATGTTTTTATTGGCAAAGCACAAAATCGGCTTCTTGCCATAACCTAACATTCTTACAGTATATGTGCATCGAGAAGAGCAAACAACAAGCCAAAAGCAAAGACGTTTAACTGAGAAAGGGATGACAAATAACATATGTTTTGTAATACAACAGCGATATCAACTAATATTTGAAATAAAAGTAGCAATAATATATTTTTATGAAAAGACTATAAAAATCTATCGACAATACATGGATTATAGTTTTGTTACTTCCATATGAATGCATGCAACTCTTGTAAACATGCAGGCATTTGTAAATAAATTTTAAGTATTTCTAATGTTGGATTAATATCGTCTTATTTTGGTAAGGAATGTCTGTATTGATTTAGTGCAGGTCGTACAAACAAAAAGTGATATTCATCCTCCAGATGGTTTAGAGTCCAAACTTGTTTTATTCTTTTCTATGTAAGTCTTCAAACCTTCTATACTCAGTCATAAGATGACATACACAACCAAGTCAGATCTGGGCAACTTTACTTTTAAAAATAAAATCTAACTTTTGTATTGTAAAACTTTTAAATCTGTTTTGATTTCTCCATACACTTATGACTCCTTGGTTTTAAACAAAGTAATAGAAAGAGCAAAACCAACAATTTTGCAAAAACTTAGCAAATAATTTAATTCTCTAAGTTAAAAAAATTAAACCTTAATAGGAACATACAGTGAACTAATTACAAAATTATCCTAAAAGTTCTATCACATGTTTCAAATGAATAGCGTATTCCGAATGAATACCAGATCCTAAATGTTCCGATGTACCAATAGCCTTACATATAGACATCCACGCGACAACACAGACAGTATTTCGCAATATCGTTAGGTGACAAATCTCACATCTTGTGCCACATAGCATATGTTGCAATACTCAACCACATGACTTAATTGTCCAATCGTAAAATTACTCCATAACTGTACTTATATTCATCATATAGGACGAACATAAACTAGCAAATAAATCATCGGTAGCTCTATCCAAACATTAGAATCTACTGTCAGGGATCAAATGTTAAACACAAAAAACATAGATATACATAACACCTCACCTCATAAAGAAAAAGAAAGTTTTATTTAGTAAAGTTTTCATTTACATACTAGTCAAACATACATACGAGAACAATAATGAAAATTGCATAGGAATAATAGGAAGATGTATGAATGACGCAAAAACATATACAATAAAGCAATATAGTACTTCTATCAATCTATTTATGAAACGTAAGGGGGTAGTGATCACTAAATACAATAATCAGAAAATGAGCTGAATTAATGTACACTTCAAAGTGTTGTAAAGTCAAAATTAAAGGCAAGCACTCCTTTTCGATAGTGTAATAATTTATCTGGTACTAATTTAAGTTCTTAGAGGAATAACACACTGGATATTCCACACAATTTTTGTCTTCTTGAAATAATAATCACTCAACCCCTGCATCACTAGCATCAATAGACATTTTACATGATTGGTTGAAATCTGGAGCTACCGTTTCGAGATGTCTGAATGTCATAATTAAAAATAAAATAAAATTAAATTATGCACAGAGACATTACACAGATTTGTACTAAAACATTCAAATCTGTTCAGTACATAAGGCAGGCAAATTACAATTATGTAGGAAAACGTAAGAGCCCAATTCTACTGCAGACAGCTACAAACTCGAAAAAGCAGCCTGAAGTGAATGCAATTAAGCGATCAATATAATTAGAGTTTTCATTTTTTAAACATCTTAATTCTTTAGATTTGGTGCAATATTCCTCCGGTATGTCAGTGACTGCCCCGGCTGTTTGATAATCAGTATTACCAGAATTCGGTATACTCGATTGAGCAGCCATCTCATTTGAATCATTCAATAGAACTTTGATATCAGGCACTGTGCGTCCTATGGTCAACATTTACCTGATTCATACAGAGACAGCTTAAAATCTGCTTTAGTAATAGTTTCCTCAAGTTTACGTGGATGCAGTATTGTTTCTTAATCACAGTTTTTGTAGCTTTGATTGTACTAAAATTTCAAATTGCAATGGAAATCGGAACATAAAATCTTGGAATAGTATATTAATCTCACCATGCAATCATAACAAACCAGTGTGAAAAGTATATTAGTCTATATAATCGTTGCCTCGAAATTAAATTGAGTGGAATATCCAACTGGAACTAAATACAGTATAAATGTGTGGCTAACACCAACCATAATTGTTTTAAAACTTATGATTTTAAATATTCTTCGATAAAGCAGATGTCCCCTTTGTAAATGTTAGCTTCCTGCTTATAGGTGCGGAAAATACAATTTGACATCATGGTAGATTGTATTTGTTCGCGTTGGAATATCCATACACAAGTGCTCATATTCACACATTAACTGCTTTAATTCATTCTGTTTTTGTGGCTGAAAATGCGAAACTTTCTGATCCAGATTGATAAATATTTCAGAGTTCGTCGACTGGTTTTAAAAAAGTCTCCACATGCCCGATTGCACATCATCGCTTAAATCCCCACTATATGGGTCAAGTACCACTAAATTGACTGACTAATTAAGGGGGCAATCTCTATCAATATATTCCCTTAACATATTTATATGGCAAAGTTATTTCTGTTTTCGCCTTTCAGGAGTGTTCATGATATAATTTAAGTCACTTAACTTCTTTTCAACTGTATAAGGACCATATTACTTAACGTGAAGAGGATTTTGAGGTATTGGAAAGATAACCGGAACTTTATCACCAGGCTCAAAAACACTCTTTCAAGGACTTGAACATGTAAAACATTCAAGGACTTTTCAAATGTTCTACTTTCGTGGAATTTACCTTGAAGTAAAACATTTTGGACTTAGAACTGTGATTCTTCAATGGTGCTAGCACGTTAACATACAAACACATTATCACTTTCATTCGGAATATCTTTGGATCGTTTCCGGATTAATGAGAAATTATTCATTCGTGCTCTAAGATCTTAGTACAATCTTTTGCATTATTATTGTGTCCAGAAATTCATTTGAGATGGAAGTTTATTTATTCAAATTATCTAATTCAAGCGATCCTTCTCTGGAAGTTCAGACTGCTCTTCAAAACTTATATTCTGGGAAATAAAGACTTGAATTTACAACGTCATTTCAAATAAGGTTTTATTCTTGGATTGTATTATTGTGATCCAACAAATGACTGTTGGCACATCAGCATTGTGCGGGCCACTACAGGCACATCAACACCTTCAACGTCGAATTTAATTTGTATTTCCACTAACGTTTATTCAGAACTTTTATTATTAGTACTAGTGTCTGTAATTCTCGGATTATTTGGGACTTAATTCGTAATACAGTTAGTTCTTGTTTTACACGTTCATTGTGTATTCTGGAAAAAAATTATTTGCTGTATTTTATAAAATTTGCAACATAAAGCACCCATTTTTATGGTATTTGCTAATCTCCAGCAAATACATGCTATATGTGTGAAATTGCTTCTTGCTTGAAACTATCAATTCATGGCTATAGGACTTATTATATTATCAGGACGAGCAAGATCGTGTTAATACAGCGATACCAGAGAGAGAGAGAGAGAAATTATAAACCATTTAATAATGATATTGATCGCGCCAGCCTGACAGTTTTGGACACTGAGGATTGGCAACTGAAACTGGAATACTGAACATTGCTGGGATTGATATTAAATACAATCCAATTAACAGCCAAAGAAAGTCGTCGACATGCACGTGTATGGAATAATGTTGGTGTCGCAATATTTTCGTAGGCATAGCTTGGAGAACAAATTATAATTTTAGATTTTATTGACGAACAGGAGCATTGGCACATTGACGCTATATGCTTCTTGCACTATACTATATTTGGTCTTGTTGAAACTTTTGAGGGGCATTTTGCACATTGTTTATGACGTTGATGTAGTATGCTCCTAAAAATATAATGATGCATCTTAGGAATTCGAGAATGTGTCACGTGCTTAAAGATATGCATTATGTAATTAAGTCACGTGGTACATTTCTTATTGACATGTTCAATAGTCGGTGCAATGGTTTTTGTATTTGCAAAACAGTACGTTCTTAAATTTATATAAAATACGAAGAAAGAAAACTGTAATTTTCGTCCTTACTGTTATTTATGTTTGTCTTATCTATTTTATGATATATATTGTACACTTTACTTACGGGTAATGTAATTTGAAATAGCACTATACTAAAAGACAGGTGTAACGCGTGCACAGCTTTTATTAAGCTTTCACTTCCAAATGCATCATATACTTTTGGAGTAATTTACAAGTTTTTAAACAGCTGCAGAAACTATACATTCGTTAGATTAAATTGAATCATATATCATAAGACTTTGCATTTCCATCAGTTTAATTTCGTTTAATCTCAGACGCAAGTATAAAGATATCGAGGCATTAAAAACCGATTTAGACCATGGGCCAAGATTAACAATCGTTTCACATTAAGGACTCCTATTGGATTCTGACATTTCAGAATTTGACAGGCCAGATATTTACTGGATCTTTAGAACAGCATTTCGTTATCAAATATTAATTTGGTTTTTACAAGATAGTTTCAATTTCCTTTAAAATACGAAAACATGTTACATAAATTTATTGTTTGCATTTAAAGTGACAGTGACAAACTTCTTTATGATACATAAATCTTTAGGAATGTAATGGTTGTGCATTTGTCTGTCACAGTTTACTGTATATTTTTAGAACCGTCAAATAAAACCACAGTGTGCTTAAGGTCAGCAATTATAATGTACAAAAGTCCCTGAAACTTCCGAATAAGGTCCACCATCGGTGCCACTCTTGGAAGCAAGGCTCCTGTCTTAAAACAAATCATATCATTCAGGATTTTATCGCTTTTGTCGTTGATTTAAACCTGATTGCAAGGAGAGGACGGACCCTTTAATTACAGAGAAAAATCGCGATATTTTGGGAGCCACTAGCGGGCTTGTAACTTGGACAGTATGTTCTTTCTTGATGTTAATAAACTTGGAGTGGTGCCAAGTTGCCAATATCCATTTCAAAGTTTGATTGCTCTTGATCTATATTAAGATCTGGAGAGAACACATTAGTTATTGCTCATGTGGAATATTTTTCTCTCAGATATTTAATAAAAATAAAGGGGTGATTGACCATATGTTCAGCTAACGAAAATTGTGTTTTTAGTTGTCTTTTGTACATATTACACAGTACAATGAAGTTGGCGGATTCAGTTTTCCAAGTAAGACAGTTTTGTGTTCAATAAAGATCGCAATACAATTATACCGCTTTGATTGACGCTATATGAGATTTGACAAAGCAAAAACAATTTTAACATTTTAGCAATGTCAGAGTGCCATAATTGTTTGCGACATTTGTAATATGTTTAACTTGAAAACGAATTATGTCATCTTCTGGCAAAAAGGGTATAAACCCCAAATTGAAACAAAAACCAAATATCTGCGGAATACTGAGTTTGATATATTTTATTTCCCTTCCAGCATAAAATCACAAAGCGACTCGTCAAAGTGCTCCGGCAATTGCTTTATCACATGAACAACATATTGATATCATTGAAACAAAATAACGTGCAACTTAATGAATTCAACACACAGACATTTGTTTTATAAACAAACAGCGTTTTGCGAGAAAATGCTTGCATTATTTGTTTAGTAAAAAGTTAATAATGCGTAGTTTGGAAAGTATGACGTCACTGAACACTGATTTCATTCTCTAGCAGATTATCAGTTTGTTCATTCTGTTATCATTACCGCCCCCCACCCCCACCCCCTCCACCGCTAGTTTCAGTGTCATTAAATTCCGTGTCCTCCATTCTGCTTACACTGAATTTTAGTGTAATGAATAAATAATGCTCTGTTGCTGAGTTGAGATTTGCTGAAGTGGCATGAATGAATTCACGGATTTCTCAATACAATACAATTTTAAATAAAAACACAATTCGATCCAGACAGTAAAATCAGCAAAAGAGTTTTCTAAACTTAACCAATCAAGGAATAAATAAATTGTTACATTGTCATGAATGGTTATTTTCTTTTTCTCCCTAAAATGCATTATTTTAGACTTTATCAACAGTATTAATGTTACTATCGTCATTGTGAATCATCGGATAAATGGATAATTAAGTTATGAAACTGTATCCTTGATATCTATTAGTATACTATCTTCAAGTTAACACTTCTTGAATAAATTCAAATGAGTAATACCTACTTAGTCTACATTTGTGAATCAGCCCTACAATGAACTATTAAATGGTTCCCGTATATCCAAGTACATGTTACATTCAGTGACACAAATTAGTCTGGTATCACTGGTCTGGGTTAAGGTATATTGTATTTTGAATCGAGTTCAGTTTATTTATTACTTCTGAAAAGTTTGAGCACACGTGGCACACGAGTTTGAATATATCAGCCTTTTATTTTTGTAATTTCCTGACAATGGAGGTTAACGTGTTCTTGTAGATGGCGCTGCAGTTGTGACGTGTAACCAGCACTTCTTGTTATTGCCGTGTAAGCGCTGTCAGATCCACTGGACTTGACCAAATCGCGCGTGTGTGTGTGCGTGTGTGTGTGTGTGTGTGTGTGTGTGTGTGTGTGTGTGTGTGTGTGTGTGTGTACGAGAGAGAGCAACGTTGCAATTTCGATCATAGTGAGCTAGCTGCATTTCCAGTGACAAATTATTGGATACGTGGTTTTATAAAATTACAAACATGTAGTAGAGAATTATCAAGTTATTAACAAATTTTATCTAATTCACGATGCCAAAGATCATTAAGAATAAAGTTTTGCGTGCTGTGAATGACGTTTGACGTGAAAGCTTAACCATATCAAATGGCACGTCCTATCGATGATCAATCTGTTAACCGAGTGTTTTATGAGTCTCAATTAACAAAACAAATTAAAGAAAATCGGCAGTGATAGTATTTGTTTAGTTCTGCATGCGTACATTTCTTCTCTGTTTAAACAAAATTTATATGATTTCGATGGAGAACAGTGTATCTTGAACGGATATTTAAAAATATGTCTGAAGAAGAATTGTTTGACCGCATTAAAAATGTAAAGAAACTGTAGTCTTTATCGGAGGAAACTGCCAAAACTACCGGTAATATATTGACAACCACCTACCCTCACGCATGGCGGAGCAGGATATCAAACCTGTGATCGCAGAGGTGCAAAGTGATAGTGCTGATTCATTCAAGCTGGCAAGCTAAGTTATGTTATGTTGTAAATGATATTTTTTTTTTCATTTGACATATATAATGGCTTTTCTTTATTTATTAAAACGAAAGAGATGATCTTTGTAATATATTAAATTACTGAAATAATTGTATTTAATTATTTCTTACATATAGATACAAGATATAAAGATGCTGCCAGAGGATTGACATATTTCCTGCTGAGACATTTTTTTGAAGGATGAACGGCAGTCGTTTAAATAAGGAACCATATATAGCTATTACGTTTTGATCAGTGTTATATTAGGTTTGCAGGACAGAGCACAAAATCCAACATTGACAGATCTGACGAATGCATTTTTGCACACCAAAATCTTCATATGACTTTCATCAATGTGGCATAATATCAATTGCATCTCTTACAGGTTAAAATTGTAAAATCAAGTGCAACTTCAGGACACCACAAACACATACACGCACAACAAAAACTGTGAGAAGTTTAAACAAATTCTTAATAAAATTTCTACTGAAGCTGGAGGTCTTGTACTATAACTCTTCTTCTTGCCTCAAAACCTCTAATGGTGCATCGCAACAATTTTTATGGCGTTAGTGGCAATATGTTTTTCTAAACTCACTCTCATTTTCGTGAGAACAACCAAAAAAAAAATCAACAAACACTACAAAAGATGATATTTACCATGGCTAAAAACTAACGGTTGTCTTAGTTTTACGTGCTCTATGACACCTCAAATGACACTCATCCCACAATTTGTTTTATTGTCTTTCTACTGTGTTTACAATGTCATACATAATGTGTACATGCAATATTTGTAAGAAAGATCAGTTTTCTTCTTTGCTTTCGGTCGATGTT
>JAECUM010063531.1:0-21180 GCA_016617855.1 Megalonaias nervosa
GTTTGGAATTTTTACCGAGAACAATATTATTTCCTGACTGCATGCGGACAGGATCACGTTTGTCACGGATAATCCAAGTGTCGTCGTCTGTCTTTAGAATAAATTTTATTAAAATAAAATATCTTTGAACATCAAGGTAGTCAATAATCTCTCTTCCTCGTTTGTCATTCATTACATCGACAGTATTTCCAATTCTGAATGTCGACCACACATGAGCCGCACCATCGTCGCGAAATTCCTTCTTGGCTTCACAGATATGTTTAGTTATATCCTTATTCGTTAAAGCCAGATCTTGCATCGAAAAACTAAATTTATGTTTTGGCAGTCTGTCAAGATCAAATCTAGCTCCCGCTGAGACAGCGGAAGGTTCAATTGTGGATAATTCCTGCATTATTATAATTAAGACAAATATATATTTAAATTGAATTTTAATTATATATATATGATTCAAACAAAGAATCAATGCCATTGGCTCAAAATCGGATATACTTCTCCTTGTAACAAAACTTGCGTAAACGAATTCTGCGGTTATCACATGCAGTGTGTTAGATAAGGGAGTCTAGGACCAAAACCGTGTGTGCGGTGTGGTGTTGGAGTCAGAGGAAAAACTCAACTGTGTTTGCAATGTGGTGGTAAAAAGTATAGAGAACTAAAATGATATTACGATAAAAAAAATATCGAATCTCCTATAAAAACTGCAGAAGATTATCTCGCTAGATTTTCAAAATAATGATTTAAACAAATAATATTAGTATACAAATGGAGCAAAATGAGTTTGTAACGCATCCAATTATTAAAAATTATGAAGCATCTCGTGATGGTGTAATTAGGCACTGTAGATTAAAAAACCCAGTCGGTAGTGTTGATAAATTTGGTTATTTTAAATTTAATACCAGTGGAAATAAAACTTATTTCTCACATAGATTCATCTACGAATGTTTTCATGGGGTCATTAAAGATGGACTTGTAATCGATCATATTGATGGAAATCCAAAAAATAATTATTTAGGTAATCTACAAGCTATTACACAGAGTAAGCATTCTGCACGTGGAAATACAGGAAAGTGTAAAATATTTGGAAAGAGAACTATTAAAGCCGTAAATGCAGAGACTGGTGAAGAGAGAATTTTTAATTCTATGAATGCGGCTGCCAAATATTTTGGCATACATCCACAATCGGTACAACTTATCGCAAATGAAACATACAAATCTACATTTTCAAAACAATTTGGACAAAAAATCAAATTTCAGTATATAGTTATGGTATCAGATGATTAAGCGAGACAACTCCGTCAAGCATAGCTTAGTAAATCAGGCAGTTGTTGTGCTTGTTGTACTACGTTAATGTTATATGACAGCAATATTTTCTTATTTTGCTTGCAAATCTTGGTCCACAGCGAAACGGAACCCACATTGCCTTGCTAGTAAGCATCGATATATCTTTCCTTATTATATGTGTTATTTCGTCCATCATAATTTCATAAAAATAATAAATATATCGTTCATAAAAACGATGTGTAATTGTGTGTATATATCTCAACTGTGTGAATAAATGTACATCAGGTTATTTTTAGACAAAAGTAATATATTACCATCTGGCATGTGTTCATGTAACTGATCGATGTTTTAGTATCCTTGGCAACGGTTGGCTACATGAATACAGACACTTTAACTTGGCAGAAATGCGGGTCTCATATACTATAGATTTAACAGTGTATTTGGAAATTGAAATAAAATCACATTTTACAATAATTGTGATTTTATTAAGAAATCCACACTACAGTTAACAATAATTGTGATTTTATTTTGTATACTTACGTAAGTGCCTGCGCTTCAGCATTAGGTATCTTCATAATAATTTTTTAGACATATATATATATAAGGAAATCCGGTGGTCTAGTGCTAATGTGTTGGATTCTCATACTCGAGGTCCTGAGTTCTATTCTCGTGACCGGCACGTTGCCGGCGAGGGGGGGGGGCGATATTATGCCAGAATTTCTTTATTACTGGACTCCGCCAGCCCTCGAAATTCAACAAAAATTTGCACACTCTCCACCATGTCACTTGGCGGGTGTGTTTTTTTACACATTCCCCGGGTTGATTATGGGGGAGAGTGTGCAAATTTCTATTGAAAGTAGAGAAGGCCCCGTTTGTATATGCCGTCCCTGTAAATACGTTACTGTAAATATATGTAAATATGTAAATATATGTAAATACGTTACTGTAAATATATGTAAATACGTTACTGTAAATACGTTACTGTAAATATATGTAAATATGTAAATACGTTACTGTAAATATATGTAAATACGTTACTGTAAATACGTTACTGTAAATATATATGTAACCTCTGATCCTGCTAGGGTGTTCTTTGACAACCTAGGGGGTCACATGGGGTTAACTGTGCTGTCTGTTTCGTCTGATTTCGAATTTCCTCTGATCCTGCTAGGATGTCTTTTGGCAACCTAGGCGGTCACATGGGGATTAATTCGAATGACCCTGAACTTGCTAGGATGTTCTTTGGCAACCTAGAAGTTCACTTGAGGTTGTGTTGTGATTATATGTTTTATAAATTTTTATTATTCTGATTCAGAAATCCTTTATTTTATTAATATTATTCTGATTTTATTTTTATTTTAAACAAACATTTATAACATAATGAATTCTGAAAATATTAATGTTATTATTTCTGCGATTAAAAAATTACAACATAACGATATAAATATATCTGATAATCTTAATCCTGAAAAAATTCTGTGTGATTTTGAATCATTAGAACAACGAAAATTAGAGAACAGGTATACACTGCCATCTGATTATAAATTCATGAAGTTTATCCAGCAGGCAATGTTACAGTCGCTGGCAATAGTTACAGATAATCAGGTAAAGCTGTTTGTACCTCTCTCACACGCTATTGACAAAATTAAGTTAGAATTATCTCATGAATACGAACAGGAAAAGATTGTGAACTTTCGTATAAGACAGCTGAGGGAGCATTGTGAAAATAATATTGAAAGTGATAATGAAGGTGGACCCCTTGACTCTGTCAAGGACGGAGTCAATGTGGTAATGGCTAAACAAAATCCCTGGCAAAATTGACAGAGTCGAACTATACAGTTTATTTACTTATAATACAATAATATTTTTTTATTTTTTTATTCAGATTCTGATAATAATATTTATTTAAAATAAAAATATTTTTAAATCAGATTCTGATAATAATATTTTTTTTCTGTTTGGGTATGATAATTACGATTTACCCCATCAGAAGTAAAAAAAAAATTATTCTGATCCGAGTTAGATTCGGACATTTCTTTTTTTTGTTTTGCGATGACGCATTATGAGCGTACATACAGATTTATACTTAAAACCTCATTTCGCAAACCCAGAATGTGTCCAGCCTGGTCAGTAAGTTTGAAATGTATCCTTGATAATAACGGATTATGTACATGCAGATAAACGGGATTAATTGGTTCTGATACAATTAAATCCCCAGGAGGCACTTGAGGGCTAAATGAATATAATATATATCCTTGCTGGGCCTGGCTAGACTTTGAAAGATCTACTTGATAGCTGCCATCATTTACGTCACATACTAGATTGACTGCGATCGTTGATGTTATATTAACAATATCAGGTGATATATGACGGCCTCCACCGTATGGATCGTTATTATGTTTAAGAATAACCGGTGGCGGGGCTATTTTTCTCCATACGGCAATTATTTTTGGGAAAAATTCATCAATGATATTACTTGGTGATTTTAGAAAATTAAACCATCGTAGTCTAAAAGTTTGTAATTCTGCTTCGGTTATTTTAAAATAATTGAGAAAATCTTGCATATATGATGTTTTACGAATCGGTCCGGATTGAGTAAAATCCTCTCCCATATATGATTCACCAATTCTCCAGTTACAACCCATGACTATTGCCGTTTTTACCAAAGCGGTATTATATGAATCAGCATTAGATTTTACTCCGTTTAGATGTTGAATAGTTGCGATTATCCTCGTTTAAGATTATCATTGGGACATTCATTTACATATTGAGAAAATAATTCTTGTAAATTATTAATTGTATTATTATATTCACGTGATATCTCCTCGGCAAGTCCTACGTGAGAAAGTCCAACTTCTTTTAACTTATTTATTCTCTCCTCAGTTAAGATTATATCATTAAATATACAATGATTATATTTTTCACCACTAGGAGATATTGTATCAAATCCTTTATCACAAAACTTCCATATTCATATGTTTCGATATTCTGGAGTTTTAATAAATTTTTCTTCCTTGATCCTGCTAAACTCTTCAGTATCTGGCATTGGAACTCCATTATAAACAGGAGGAATATCAGGCCAGCCTAGAACAGATCTGATCAAACTTTGATAAATATCTACAACATAATCAGGGGAATTTATTTCAATCGCCGCTGATAATGTTGGTTCGTAAACAGTAATTGCTATTTTGGATTCTTTTCCTGTAATAGATTTAATTCTACGTTGGAACTCATCATTAATCTGTTCTATTTGATAACTGCCCGTTGAAATTCCAACAACTTGCCAATCAGGAGTTCCATCAGGTTTATTCCTATTTGCAAACACAAGTGAATTGTTTGCTGGTAGTCCACCAAACGATTTTGACCTGATATTTGGCCAGCTATGATAAACTCGTAATTGTGCTAGCGCTATTTCTTTTGCTGGAATTGCAGTTGGAAAGTTAACGCTAAATTCTGGACTGGATGAACTTAATGATATCGTATTAGTTTTTGACGGCACTGTATTAGTGATGATCTGTTGTAATAATTCATTCGACGTTGACATTATTATTATTGTTATTATTATTTTAAATCGGGAATTCAATCTTCCACTTTTTCACCTTGGCTATTGTCAAGGAATGCTTCATCATAGGTTTTCATTATCGTTGCGAACTCCTCATCAGATATTTTACCATCGCTGAGGTACGACGAAAGATGTGACGACAGGTTAGAATAAGCTGTTGTTACTGTGTGTAATTTCATTATATACTCGTGTAATTTATCATTTGTACATGTAGATATCTTCTTAGCTATAATACTGAGAATGACTGCGATAGTCGTTGAAGTTGAAACGACAATTGTTACAACTGCAGGTGCTGTCGTTGTTATTGTTGATAATAATAATCCAGTTCCAGCAATAATAGCGGAAACTGAGTAAACAATTATATCAATGACAACCATACGTCTGCGATATCTTTGTACTTTTACTGTATAATCGTCAATGATATTTTTAGTTCAATCTGACACTTACATATTTGATTGTATCTGTGACGTTGAACATCGATTGAGGTTTGATTAATTATACTTAATGACGTTGTCATTTAATTAAGTAATTAAATGACGGGTTTCGGTTACGAATTCCAGACACCACCAGTAACGTCTCGGGGGCATTTCCGTTGATGTCAACGTAAATGTTTCTTTGGTGTTCTTATTTAGCATCACCAGTAGAGGATTATAATGTACATTCGGTGATGATGAAGTGGCCGCAGTAATTTCCAAACCATACATGGACAGCCTGTATAACCCGGTTACTTCTGCGGTATATTCGAGAGTGTTATCGCGCGGTGTCCATGTTGATGATCCTGATGCTACTGTGTACACGATATTGTTAATTTGTTTGTGTGGAATTTTAACAAAATTAGTTTTTTCAACGATATTAGGGATTCCACTAACAGTTTCGTTGATTTTTGTGTTAATGTCAGCGAGTTTAATATCTACAACCACTGGATTACCAAAAAATTCATACACAGATCTGTTTATGTTTCTACGAAAATTCAAGAATGTTTGTAGGTGATTGGAAAAATCAGTTTTGGTTGCGGTCATTTCATCGTTGATTGTTGTTAATGATGTCACCGTCGGAATGTTGCTATCGTCAACGTATTTTTTTGTTGCGGCGTCGAAATCTGATTCTGGTGTTCTGAGATTATTAATACCATTATTATTCATGTTGAGAAATGCACGCATTATACCACCGTTGACTAACACAAACTTAGATTCTTGATCATCGACGTATTTTTTTGTTGCTGCGTCTGATTCTGTGGCTGGGTTTCCAAGGTATGCAATTTTATTTTGATTCATGATAATGGTACCAGTGAATGAATCACCAGCTTTTTTTTATATAATCGTTAACTGACTTACCGGAATCTTGTATTTTACCTTGATCAGCAAAAGTAACGATATTATTAACAACCGCGGTGGGAATTCGTATAAGTACATCTGACAGTTGTATGTTACCTGTCTTTAATCGTCCTTGTTTATCCGGAAAAACAACGACTTCATTTTGATCCACACTTGTGATATTTAATAAATCATCGATTTCATTTCTGAGCTGATCAAGAGTTGCATATTTAGATAAGTCACCTTGCTGATCTTCACGAAAAGATCTTCCATAAATATCTACCATTATATTTACTAATGTCTGTTTAAAACGTTTGTGCGCGGCTATGCCTGGTGGTGGTATATTCGTGTACGACTTTATGAGGTGGTTTTCCTGGCGGTGCCAGTGAAATTGCGTAGAGTACAGCGAGGGTTTCACGGCCACATACTGGTGGATCTGTTAATTGTTGTGTTGGTAATGTTGAATACCAGACTGGAATATCACCGGCTAAATTACTGTATCGTAAAAATTCTTTTGGTGGTGCCAACCCATACGAATCGAAATAAACAATTCCACGTGGATCAATCGCGTATGCAACCCAATGAGTAAATGGACAAGAGCTTTTATCGGGATTAATAATACCGGTTTCAATATTGTTTGATTGTTTTGGTAATTGATCACGCATAAAAACACCTCTGAAGTTTTTTATGTTCAGTTGCTTAGCAGCATCAAGTAAATCAAAACTAGACATAGGAATAACAATCGAACTGTCCCGGGCAGTCTTAGACCTTTTCCGTACCAGTGTGGGGTCCCTGGAAGTCTTAGACCTTTTCCCTTTTTTTGAGGTTTTTATTCCGTGACCTGTTGCTTTCTTTAATGCTATTCCAGCAGCAGTTCCAACAGCACCTAACGCAGCTGCTTTTGCAACAGCTGAGGCTGCAGCGGGTATTAATGCTGGTATAGCTGCAAGAAGTGGAAATATGCCACCCGTTTTCGCGATGTCGTTAATGGCACTCGCAGATAGATTAAGTCGTATGCCAGTCTTTGATTGTTTGGCTTCAGTGAAGTGCCTATACTGACGTTCCGATAATGATAGTTTATTCGGACCACCTGCGATTTGTTCTCGCTTTAGTGATATTTTTACCGCACAATTATTTTTTGATGATGATTGTAGCTTTTTAATCTGACCAGGAGTCAGAGTAACACTAACATGTTGATAAGACATTTTATAATTATCATCCTGATTTTAAATCAGGGATTTAATTACATGTTTTCTACTGGGGCATCAATAACTCTCATTCGTCCACCAACACCTTCAAGTAGCATCGTTTTATCGCTAAGTATAACAGCGATTGCTCTGTAATTGTCAATAGCTCCTCGGTTTACGCGAGCTCTAAAGTGTATATCAACGACAGATTGTCTGAACGAATCCAGGTGTTCCAGTGAAAAGTAATAGATCGGATACAACGTTGTAAAATCCAGCTGAGATATTTGTAAATCGGAGTCAACATTTTGATCACTCCCCATAAATGCCATTAAACAATGATATGCACGTGCTACATGATTTTGATGGAAATTCAGTAATATATCCTCGGAGGGTTCTTGATGTCCGTTTGGTCTCAGTGAAACCTCGGAAACACCTAGTTTGTCAAATATCATTATACTTTGTGTTTGTGAGTTTACTCGTGCAGCATCTTGGAGCGCAATAAATATATGTCGCAGTGCAAACACACCTTGCTGTGACGCTATTTGCCATGTAAATAAACCATTAATTGTACTTTGAACACTATCTGTGGTCATCGTTAACCATGATAACATTGATTTACCACCTTGACTCATAAAAAAAGTAAACGTTCTTCTTCAGGTAGTGTTGGAGCCATTACTGCCATCCACAATGAAAGTTTTGTTAGTATTACTTTACCAACATCAACAACAGCAGCAGGTCGCCAGATTGCATCATCGTCGGTAGCTTTTCTTACAAGAACAACTGTATGTTTGGCTCCAAAAATAACCTTTCTGACATTTCTGCAAAATCCAAAGATATGTGACAGTGGAATTGCACATGAAAATCTTCTACTTCCATCTTTCAGCATTGATCGACGTGCTGCGAATCCTAAGTTAACATTTGGATTAGCACCATGAACCACCGACCACACAGCGTCGGCGTTGTCAGCAGCGTTTCTTGGTCGTCTCATATGATATTGTCCGATGTCAGCGTGGTTAGAAGTATCTTTCATAAAGATCATTGACGGACCAGCTGATCTTGAATAATCGTCGCTGTATCTTGCAAGGCCCAATATCGTTGTGGCAACGTCAACATCTTTTTGAATTGACTCAATATTTCTTCCATCAATCATGTACGTAGCGCTGTCGAACAACGCCATGATGTCATTATTGACAAAACCAACACTAATTTCAACTCTATATTCAGTATTATCCGTTTTCAAAATTTCACCTTCTACTTCAATGAATGCTTCAGCGGGTAAGAAATATCTACTCGTATCTTGAACCTGTAGTTCGATTCGTCCACGCTGATTTGGTTGTCGTGCGTCATAAGAATAATATTGATAATCGCGCACAGACTCATCTTTGAGTACTGGTGCGCCCATGTCGAATGCGGGATCAGATATACGCTTGAACATCTTTATTATTATCGTGTTCGTCTAACACGAAGACCGCTTCCAGCTATCAGACTAGCGGTTATATTTTTTTCTTTTTCTGACATTGGTACACCAGCTAACTCGGCTAGTTTTTGATTAGCAGCTTGATTTATTATTTTACTGACATTTGCGGGCATCACTTCAGTACTGGCCAGT
Source organism: Megalonaias nervosa (assembly GCA_016617855.1). Taxonomy (NCBI): domain Eukaryota; kingdom Metazoa; phylum Mollusca; class Bivalvia; order Unionida; family Unionidae; genus Megalonaias; species Megalonaias nervosa. The sequence continues at coordinate 8,950 of JAECUM010063531.1, forward strand.
TTCACTGGTGGCTGAGGTTTTCGTCGTATTAATCGTGCTAGTCTATCCTTGATTGCTGAGAATGCTTTGCTAGCAACATCACCAACAGCGCCAATAGCTTTTTCACGAACAACGTCAATAGCTTTCATTCCTAATTGCTTTGCAAGCGGTATTGCTTTTGGGGCTAACCTTCTAAATAGACCCTGAACAACATCACCTAGTCCATCTCCGTAGATCGTTTTGTATACTGGTAATCGTGAATTTATTACCCTGACCATGGTTGGTCCACGTTGAGTATTATGTATGATCATTTTATTATAGTCATTGCATCTAATTACATACTCAATCACTGTGATAATCATCGGCTATTTCATTAATGAGAGACCGATACACATTAATATCCATGATACCGCCTGTAAATAATCGTTTACAAATATCAGCTGCTTCATTAATGATTTCTGGGGAATTATTGCCAGCTCGTTTTCCTCCAATGAGAATTTCTAGTCGATCAACATCGGCAAGGACGTTATTGGGACAATTAATAAGACCACTTCCTCGAGTAGTAAGACCACTTCCAGTGGCACCGGGGGGAGAACTTGTATTGTTTTCGTCTTCGACGTCAGATGGTATGTAATATTGTTGTGGTTCCGGAGGAAGAGTAGGAAGAGATTTTTTTCTTCTTCTTTGATTTCTTCTTACTTGTTTTTGGTGGTGCTTTTTGTTCTTTCATTTCTAAAATTTGTTCTATCTGTTCTGATTCTTCTCTACGTCGAATTTCTTCTGCGCGGATTGCTTTATTAAATAATATAAAATTAGGATGATCATCAGCAACTTGAGCACCTGCTGGTACATCAGCATAAATTTTAAATACTGCTTTAGTCCATTCTTTTCTTGATATTGTTGCACCAGGTTTTAAATACTTTTTTTTTTATCAAAATCTAGTACAACATGGATTGCATTATTTGTATTTCCCTTGATAGATTCAACCGAGTCATCGGTAAATTTTTCTATTGCTAATTGTCTTACTTTTGATTGAGGAGGTTGAACTTTAGGTTGTGGTTTTTCAGAATAAAGCTGGCCAATATCCCTAAGTGGGTCTTGTGATTGAATATCAACAATTTCACCTGGAAGTCCTCTTAGAATCTTTTTTGTTTTCTTAGTTCTTTCTGCTATTTTTCCAGTTGCTACCGCGGTTTGCTGCAACGTAGGAAGAAGACCTCTGGTAGCTTCTGTAACTTCTTCCGTAGCTTCCTTAACCCCTTCGGTAGCTCTAGTAACCGGTTTAAATAACTGTTCTGCACTTTCTGTAAATTCTTCCTGTGTTTGCTGACGCGCTTGTAGTCGTTGCTTGACAGAATTACTGACGGGTAGATATTTTTTAATTGCCTCTAGTCGCTCACGAGCTAGTTTAGATGTATGAGATTCCATTATTTGACATAACAATGATTTAATTATAGCAGCAGGGAGGGTAAACGACCAGCGTTGAGTGACCAGCACGTAAACGAAACACACCATAAAATAAAAACGGCGTCAGTGATGATGTAACAAAATGAGCTAACCCAATTAGAGAAATCTCATGGCCTGACAGAGGTTTTGGTTTAACATTATTTGACCTTGAGATTTCATTTTTCGTAGGAAGTTTTATTTTTTCATAAATAAGGTCTCCAACAAAAATGGTCTGTTCACCCTCCCTGCTGCTCAGAATAAGAAGCACAGATAAAAGATAAAGAGGCACAGATAAAAACAGAGAAAGATAAGGAAATTGAATTGAGTTGGAAAGTGTTAAATTAAAATTAGCCATTTTCTGCGCATCCCAAAGTTGAAGGTACTTTTCAGGTTTACGCTGTGTGCATAAGTCATTTTTTGGAAACATGGATTGACTGTCGAAAATCGAACGTACTATTCGAGGTTCAACTATCTTCGTTGTGCGCGAGCAATTTTTACTAGTATGCCATTTTAACTTACCCACTTGTTTACGTGAAAAACAGTTTAGTAACTTTCAAGAGATGATAGTAACTGCCAACAAATACCATGAGGCCTACCCTAGAGAACCATTGGCTAAAGATTCCAAAGCAAATGTATTCACTTCGTCTGCTGTCCAACATGTGTCTAAATTTAGGAATAACAATTATCCATATCCCCTACACTCCCAAACATACTGAGACCTAGAGAATCTTACAGTCCAACAAGGCAGGATATTAAGCACAGTTCTAGCTCTAATACATGCTGCCAGTGTAATCAGCCAGAACATTTTGGTAGGGACTGTAAGGAGCCAGCTATCGCTAACTCTGGATTTAGAATAGGTCACTCTGATGGTTGCCCTGGGTGTGAGGGAATCAAAATAGTAAAGAAGCATTGCCTTTGATATACACTGTACCGATATTTCTCTACCGGGAATTTGTCTACAATACCTGAAAACGTGACACAAAAGGCCCTATATATCTCTAGCATATTCATTAGGGTGCACTTATGATTTCCGTATCTTCACTGTGAAACACCCAGTGCCTCTTAAATCACTGACGATCTGGGTCCCTACTCTACCCTTGGTAATGGGGAGTGATCTTAAACCATTATGTTTCTTAGGTACAAGCACAGGTAGATAATGGTCACAAGCTAATGATGATTCTATTGCGCAAACCCCATATTTCGTCTTAGGTAATGTTGTGAGCGTCTTAAAACGGGGATGTTATGGCCTATGTATACACGAAAGACTGAACCTCATTTATGGCCTGTGTTACATCCCCCTATACAGCTGTATATAGGTCCCAACATCTCGAAATCGGCTGAACGAATTTTGTTTAATTAAGTTTTCCTACTGCTCAAACGGATCCTTAAAAAGGAACTTTGAACAGGAGTTTAAAACAAAATTATCCAAATATGAGGTTTGCGCATGGCAAAGAACGGCTAAATTCCGTTCAAAGACTGGAATGGTTTAATACTTCTGATACCCATACAGACCTATTTCTCCAATTGGTCTGTACCAACTTCATCGATACTTCTTTTGAGAGTTAGGTATATCCCTACATACAAACAATCTCGAAATCAACTGGGTTATGAGACTTTAAGCTCAATATATGGACTGAAGAAGTAATCCCGTTGTGGGCTTTGTTATACCGACCATATACTGATTACCTGATATCTTGAAATGGGCTAAATGAATTTTCTTTAAACTTTTCCTGCTTTTGAACAGATCCCAAACTAGAAAAGTGCCCAAGAGGCGTTGAAATTAAAATGCTTCAAGTAACGGTTCAGTTAGTACAATCTTGGATAGAATAAATCAACATTGTATCTACATTTCACAACCAGTACCCATACGTTGCCCGTAATTTCAATGAATCCTCTACGAAATTCGTCAAGACTATTTTTATTGTATTGAAAGTATCCATAGAGATACATTTTCCAAGACCGGTCCATATCGAAATTATTTAAAAGGGAATATTAGGCCCATGTGTTTATGTAAAGATTGAATCCCTATACAGGCTGTTATAACCCCCATATATGTAGTCCCAATATACTCGAAAACGGTTCTGCCAATTTTTTATTAACGTTTGGAGCGGATCCCTTACTAAGAACTTTCAAAAAGGGTTTGGATTCAAAATTCTATCTGTAGGGGTTCACACATCGCAATTTTGGGCCACAATCTGTCCAAAGACAGTAACGGTTTAATGCAGCGGGTATCCATAAAGACTCCCCCCCCCCACCTCTTTTTGTCCAATTCGTCTACAGAAACATCGTCAGCACTTGTTTCTAGAGTCAGATGTTGGAATTCTTTACGTACAAATGCTACAAATAATTTCCTTTAGTGACCTAAACACCACAAATCACGAGACCCTAATTTCACACTTAGATCGTTTTTCTTGTTTCACATTTGTATGACTCATAAGTAAGCCTGTCCGAAATGAATATTAGTACTTTCCCAATGGATCACAAGGCATAATCCAAACCTAACAGAAGGAATGAAGTAGTAAAGGTAAATTGATGATTTTCTCTCAAGAGAGATTTTTAGCTTATAAAGCCACCACCCACTTCAAAATAAATATATTCTGACATTTTTTTTATCCCCTCACATAACCCCTCTCCCTCAAAAAACCACCCTCTTATTTCAGAAAATAAACATTTATATTCAAATACAAGGAGGATTCTGGCTCAGTAGATTTTTCATATTAAACAAATGAAATATATATAATGTATCACTATAATCCAATACGACATGTTGGATTTGATCTGACAAACAGATTTTGTAAGAGATTTAATTCAATCAAATCAGCCTCAAGTTATGCTGGCATAAAACCTAAAATAATAAGCGATTGTATTAAAAAAGTAGGTTATCATATATCACCAAAATATGGATCGGTATGGTTATTCGCGACTGAAAATGATGTGAGAATAGCGGGTTGGGCAGATGATGTGATGACATTTATTGATAATATGGTCGACATATTATTTGATAACGATATTTCTAAAGCTATAGAAATTTAAACATCTACTGTTTACTATAATCTTTTTCATATTTGCTGACTCTCATTGGCAAAATATCTGTTAACATACTATCAATGATACGGAACTCTCGTATTAAATCATCCATATCATATTTTATACCCCTCAAATAAGATCGTATCTGATCAAGTAATTTTTTATAAGTGATACTTGCTGTTTTGCAAGCATTTTTTTTTAGTCGTAAGTCGAGGCTCAACTTTTTTACACACTGCTGCAAGAGAAACACCAACACCAGATATTATTAACAAAAACGGATTAAATGATGCGACACTTGAAATTATACCAGAGCTAGTCATTAACAACGGTAAATATGATATCACTCGAAGTATTTTGGTATAGTATTTGTAACATTTTTTACGCACCAAAGATTTTTATGATAGTATTTATAATATTGCATTAAGGCGTCCACATCTTGTTTTGGAATGTTTTCTGAAATATGATTAAAATCGACTATATTTTTTTTCATTATATAATATTTCTTTACAATAGTGTCATCTAGGTAACTAATTGAGGAGTTTCACATACAAATTCCGGGGGCCCCGAGTGGCCGAGTGGTCTAAAGCGCTGTCCGTTACGGATCACTGCCATCTCACCTCTGTCTGCGTGGGTTCGAGTCTCGGATTCGGCCAATGTAGATTTGTGAGAAAGCTTGCCAGTAGCTTCTCGTGGGTCGGTGGTTCTTTCCGGGGTTTTCCCGGGTTCTTCCTCCACCAATAATACTGGCCGCCATGTATAGCCTATCGTGTGCTGAAAAATGGCGTTAAGCCCTACAACAACAACAACAACAACAACAACATACAAATTCCAAACACCACCAGTATAATGCTCTGGTTAAATTTTTATCAGTTGCTTCCAGTAGAAATGTTTCTTCAGCATCTTTATTTATTATAACAGATACAACTCCAGAAAAAGTATCGATTGAATGACGCCATGGAAATGTAGTAAATATACTGAATTTTGTGATGCTAAATATGGACAGCCTATATATACCAGTGATTTCTGCGGTATGTTTGAGAGTGTTATCTTGCAGTGTCCATACTCCTAATCCTGAAGCTACTGTGTATACTACGTTGAAGATCTGCTTGTGAGGAATTCCAGCAAGTAACTTTGTTACCAGATTTGTTTTTTCAACGATATTAGGAATGCCACTGACTATATCGTTAAGTTTTGTATTAATGTCAACGAGTTTTACGTCAACAATTGGTGGACTTCCAAAAAATTCATTAATAGATCTGTTTATATTTCTACGAAAATTCAGGAACGTTTGTACGTGATTGGAAAAATCAGTTCTAAATGCAGTCATTTCGTTATTGACTGTTGTTAATGATTTCACTTGATCGCTAACGATCTTAATGTTGCTATCATCGACGTATTTCTTTGTTGCTGCGTCAAAATCTGTTTCTGGTGTTCTAAGATTATTAATACCATTATTGTTCATGTTGAGGAATGCGCGCATGATACCACCGCGCACTAATAGGTACTTAGATTCTTGATCATCAACATATTTTTTTGTCGCTGCGTCTGATTCTGCGACTGGGTTTCCAAGGTATGTAATTTTTTTTCCTGACATAATAATGTCACCAGTAAATACGTCGCCAGCTTTATTAACATAATCGTTAACGGACTTGCCCGAATCTTGTATTTTACCTTGATCAGCAAAAGTAACTATATTATTAACAGCCGCGGTTGGAATTCGTATAAGTACATCTGATAGTTGTATATTACTTGTTTTTAATCGTCCTTCTTTATCTTGAAAAATAACAACTTCATTTTGATCGACACTTGTGATATTTAATAAATTACTAATTTCATTTTTGAGTTGATCAAGAGTTGCATATTTAGATAAGTCACCTTGCTGAGCAGACGATAAATCTCCTATTGATGTTCCGAATTTTGAATAAAAACTCATTATTTATTTACTGTTGACAAAATTATATAGCATAAAATTGTATAACAATAATGGCAAAATCGTCTATATTAAATTTTGATACAGAACGTTTGGTGAAACATAAACATAACAATGAGCTTCCAGATTGTCATTATCTTATTGTTGGTAGAACTGGATCTGGCAAAACGAACTTGCTTATGAATTTACTTCTCGGAGATAATTTTAACTACGATCGCGTTTATATTTACACAATTAATCCACAACAAGATAAGTTCGAGCTGCTTAGCAATTATAATGACAAACTTCGTGACGATCTTGAGGCTGGTGAGGATGTTTTTATTATCAGACAACCAGAAGAACTTATTCCAGTTAATCAACTTGATTCATCCGAACATAAGATAGTTGTTTTTGATGATATAAAATCAGATCATATTTTTCATTATCACGTAATAAGAAATGTAATTCTATTTATCTCGCTCAGGTATATTATAATGTTGACAGATTTATTAGGCGAAATACTGGTTGTTTTCTATTATTTCCTGGACTTGATAATGTTGACGTTAGAAATATCGCGAACGAGCAATGTGGTGATGTAACAAAAGATAAATTTATTGAACTATACCGTCAAGCAACGGCAAATAAATATGACTTTTTCTTGTTTGATAAATTAACAAATGATGCGAGCAAAATGTTTCGATGTTGTATTGAAAATTATCTGCAGTAATTTTTATACAAAATAGTATATAACTAATGGAAAGACAAGCAAAGTACAGAAAACATATAGAAGCTCTAAAAAAAAACTTCCTCAGTCTCAGGCAAGATTTAAACAGCTAGTGCAGCAAACACGACGTGGTCAAGTGGTTGCAGCAGAAACAGCAGCCACAGCTCTCAAACCAGTTACTGAGGCTTTACTTGGAAAACAACCTGAAACTAGTCAACTATCGGAAGAAGAACTTAAGCGACTACAGGAAAAAGGTTTACTCGGACTAGTTAAAGAACAACAAGAAGCAGCTGCTGGAAGAATTATTGAGAGATCTGAAGAAGAAAAAAGAAGATTAGCTGAGGCACTTGTAGCAAATATAGCTGATCCTGTTAATAGACAAGCTACACTAAATCGGCTAATAAATAATCCGCTGGAACTTGAACAAAGATTAGCAGGTTTAACCACACGGGAGGTAAAAAATATTTTAATAAATTTATCAGAAGAAATAAAAAATATTAAAGAGGAGCAAAAAAGAGTTGGCGAGATGACTATAAAGTTTATGGAATTTGGAGAGCAAAGACTTTTTTTAGAAAAAAAGCAAATGAATTGATATCAAATGATGAATATCATGAATTTGTAAGAAAAAATGATATAAATGATATTGATAATATAAAAACTTGGGCAAAGGATAGATACGACGGACTTCTTGATATATTAAAAAAAATGATGCTAACAACGAATTAGATAATGCCATGAATAAAGACGATATGGTTTTACTCTTTGATAGAATAAGATGTGGTATTATTGCTTATACCTTTTACCAAACAGCGATTGATGGTAGAGAAAAAGGTTACGGTAGGGGGTGGAATTTTAAAAGAAAATTTTTTCAAGTATTTGATAAAAATCGTATCAAAGAATATAAAGCAAAAACAGGAACTGGAGTTAGAATATTCGCATCAGTTACTGAAATGATCGGTAGATTAATGCTATTGATATCATCAAAAGAAGCTGGGAATATTGGTGTTGAAATTGACAATGAAATTATTGACATACTTGATAATTTGAGATCGAAAAATTTATTAACATCTGACGAATACGAAACTTTACACCGCGACTTAATTGCGGCGACTTAATTTTATAAAAATATAATAATAAATGTCAGCAACATTATTACTAGATTCTAGTCAATCTGATAAAGATAGCGCAAATTTTTCAGTAAAGTATATTCCACCAATAGAACTAGATCGTGAAAAACAATATGAAATTGGATTAATTTCCTGCACTTGTTGGAACGCCATGGCAAACGTGAAAACTGGAGTGAATGATGAGTTTTCGTTTAGAAATGTATTTGATTTTTCTAATATTCCTTATACCTTAGTTAAGATTCCGCAAGGAGCCTACAACATAACTGATCTAAATAAAACAATAAAAGAACTTATAACAAAAAATAAAGGAATTGCGGACAATTTTGAACTGATACCAAATTATAATACGTTGCGAGCTAGAATAAAGATAAAAAATATGGCAATTGATTTTTCATCACCAAAAAGTATTGCACCACTGATAGGATCTGATTACAGGGCCTATTCTATTGTTCAACTTAAGGAAGCCGAAACACTTGACCTTAAATTTCCAGTAAATATAACTGAAGTTAACACAATATTAGTAAATTGCTCTATTGCATCTGGTTCTTATTCGGCCAAGGGCAGCAAAGGGCAAACTATATACAGTTTTTCACCAGAAGTTCCACCAGGTTCTCTTATGCAAATTAGTCCGCGTCATATTATTTATTATCCGCTAAATGTTGAAAATCAAATAAAAGAAGTAAATATGCAATTGACAGATCAGTCTGGACGACAGTTAGATTTGAATAATGAAGTTGTCACTTATTACCTGCACTTGCGTGAACAACAGTAAGACAACAAAATTATACAACCTCAGATATAATGAAACAGAAAAAAGTTTATAGAAGAAAAATAGTAGGAGGATTTTTGGGAAATATATTTACTAAAATTATTGAAAATATTCCAGGACTAGCTCGTAAAGTTGCGCCAATTGCACTTGACGCATCAAAAGCTTTTGCAACTGGAGCTGCATCTGCTGCTGGAACTGCAGTGGGACAAAAAATATCTGATGAAATAAAAGGCGCACCGCAACGTGGATTACCTACGATAAAAGAAGTTATTTCAGAAATCGCACCGACAAAAGAAACCCAACGCGCAATGATAACAACAACAAAAAGCTTTTATCACCAAGGGGCGAGCAGATTATACAAAAATTAATATCTAAAGTAACAGCGCCGCAATAATTTTGTGTAACCTAATAAATAAAAAAATGTCTGCAAAAAATTATCTCGATTTAGCAGAAATGTATGACACAGACGACACAGTAACAGAATATGAATATGTTGAATATCTTGATGAAAATTCTAGCGAGCCTAATAAGGCTGGCGTCAGAACATTTAATACTAGAGACGAGGATGTATTTCTGCTGCCTCACAAAGCAATGTTGGAAGTTCGTGGTCAGATTATGACAGTAGCTGTTCCACCTGCCGCAATTGCAGCTAACGCAGAAGTAGCTCTTATAAATAATGGTTGGTGTTTATTTAAAAGTGCTAAATATCAGCTGGCCAATCAAACTGTCGAAGATATTTCAGGGCACTTACAAGTTGCAAGTACAATCTTAAATATTATTTCGTTTTCCGATGATTACTCCAGGTCAACTGCAACTAATATGATGTGGTTTAAAGATACTGGACATGGTACAGCAGCATCTGTAGAATTTATGCCAAGGACAGCAGTTGCAGCTGGAGCTGATGCTGCTGCAAGCGCTGCAAATGTGAGAAAATTTTCTTATTGCTAATGCTGCCAATTTCAATATAGTCGCACCAGCTGCAGATACTAATGCAGACGCTAAAAGTGTCTCACTTACTGCTGCTTGCAATAATCTTAATATAACACCGCCAGGAGCAGGTGCAGACGGTACTGCAATGTTAGCTATAGTTAACAATCATATATTAGGTTTTAAAACTGTACGTTACAATGAAGGTTATGCTAAGAGAAAGGCACTTGCAGCAGGATCACGTCAAATTACAATGATGCTGCCACTAAGTACAATATTTGGCTTTTGCAGGGACTATAATAAAGTATTTCGTGGAGTTAAACATACGCTTATTTTAGATCGAGCAGAACAAAATGATTGTTTATTTCGACATGGCGGGGCTGATGTGCAATTTGTCATAAACAAACTTGCATTATGGATGCCACGAATAACTCCGTCTATCGATAAAATAACAGAATTAAATATTATGCTGGAAAAGCACATGAACAAAATTCATTTTCAGCAACATAGAATATATCAAACAGCAGTTCCAAATACCACCGACTATACATGGCGAGTTACAACAACACCAAGTGAACAAAAGCCACGGCAAATATTTGTTGTATTTCAGAGACAAGATCGACGTGGACATCAGGAACAAAATAATGGAGTATTTGATAATGCTGATGTTAGACAAATTTACGCCAGAATAAATTCAAAACAGTATCCGGAGCGGGCGATAGAATGCAATTTTGCAGATGACGCTAATAAAAATATTGCTCGACTGTACATGTATTTACTAGATTCAATGCAAAAATATCAGGATGCTGGAGATGGATCTCAGATATCATTAGAGGAATTTCGAACACTTTATCCAATATTTTATTTCGACGTTAGTAAACATAGCGAGCGAGCTGTAATCAACAAGGCTGATATTGAGATTACTTGGACACTCGGAGTAGCTCCAGCTGCACCATTTTATGTATATGCGTTAGTGATAAGCGATAAATTTGTTACAATTGACTCTATTGAAGGTAAGATGACAGTCCAAGTTTAGAGTGCTTTGCACTTTACTTTAAGTTTAATCTGTAATCGTTATATAAGATGACAAAATATATTGTAAAAGAAATACATTTGACTGATGGTAAAGTTAAAAAATTAGCAGCCGCTGCTGCAAAAAAAAGGCAAGTATCATTAAAGGTCAACCCTAACGCAGGGGGTACTTTAACAAAATTAATGTTAACCAAACAACAAGTAAATAAATACGATCGCAAAAAACCTTTTGTTTTAAATTTAAGCGCTACACAAATAACTGCGATGGCAAAACAAGGTGGTTTCTTCGGTCCGGCACTATCAGTAATAGCCAAAACATTACTACCTAAAATCTTGCCGGTGTTAGGTACATTAGGACTAGCAGCAGCGTCTGGGGCAGTATCTGGCGCATCAGAAAAGGCAGTTAAAGGTAGTAGTATAAAGAAAATTTTCGTATAAATGTTTGATGGCAACAATTTTATCTGACTAATAAATATAATGCCAAAAAGAAAGACAACAGCAAAAAGAAAGACGACGACGAAAAAAAAGACACGACAGCGAAAAGGTGGATTTCTTCCAATAGCTCCATTACTAGCGGGATTGGCAGGAAGTTTATTGCCGGGTCTGTTAGGACGAGGACGAGGACTAATGCTGCCAGGAACAAGGCCGCGTTAAGTAATTTTGATATGCTTGATAAATTAAAAAATGTAAAACATTTCAGTGGAGTTTACTCCAAAGATGAACTTACGGCGATTCCAGCGCCAGGTTCGTGTGTTATAAATATACAAGATTTTAATGACGGATCTGGTACACATTGGGTAGCTGTTTTTGATAACAATTATTTTGACTCGTTCGGAATTCCACCAAGTGACGCGGTAAAAAAATATATGAGTAAATACAAAATAATAAATTATTCGTCTAATCAAATTCAGCCAGTTGGAACTTCCGCTTGTGGATATTATTGCATAATGCTCATTAAACAGATGACCAAAAATCCAGATTTTTTAAAGTTTATTTTGCAATTTAACAAACAACCCTCTTACGCTAATGATGAGATTGCAATTAATTTTTTTAAAGCTTGCAATTAATTTTGTCTAAACTCACTAATATACAATGTCAATATATTGTCTTAAGTGTAAAACTAAAACAGAAAATAAAGACGAAAAAACAGAAAAAAACAAAAAAATAATAGAATAATGCTGAAAAGTATTTGTGCAATCTGTGGAAAAAGAAAAAGTATGTTTGTCCAGCAGCAAAGTTGTCCGGAGCGGGCTGCCCTGACGTTATTTTAGTAGACGACTGAAACAATATT
>JAECUM010063532.1:0-23806 GCA_016617855.1 Megalonaias nervosa
TGGAGCTAACACAAGTAGAATTTGCCGTCTTTTAAATCGTCACAATAGTTATGGGTTACTGCATTTGTATGGGAAAATATGAACGAGTTTTTCGGATAGATAAACTGCACGACGTTGGGAGTGCAGTATATCCATCCGAGAAAACGAGTTCATGTTTTCCCATACAAATGCAGTAACCTTTTGATTATATACTCATTTTCTTATTCTACCTAAGGTTTAATTATATAAAAAATAACACTAGAAGAAACAAAGTAATTGAATTTATGCTGTACTTCAAAATAAGTTCACAAGCGCAGATTCATCAGCACACAACAACAATACTATTGCGCACATAACTCCTCCCATCCAAATTTGAACTAAGTCGCTTTCAACAAAAATTGTCGCTTTTTGTCTACTTAAACTTGAAATGTAGAGTCATATTGTGAATGAATATGAATTGCAACATCTTTTCCAGTTGGTCTGGAATGAATGGAATTTGGTTTGGTTTGTCGATTCTACTCAATTCCGTTGAATTTATTAGTTGTTTCAATACAAAACACATGTGTCTGTGATTTGAGCAGGGAGCCTGGGACACGTTTGACTTGGCTGCACGTATATCCGTTCTGTCATTGAATGTTTGGAATCATCATGTGGGAAAATATGAACTCTTTCAAATGTAATTATCAAAAAGATGCTGTGGAATTTCACGTTCCTTTTATTTTAAGTGCAGTAAGTAGAATTCACTTGGAACGTAGTCGAAATTACAGTACAATTTCGATAAACGTGTAAGAAAGCTTTAGAACCCATGACATAGCTCACGTAATTACAGATTTGCAGAACGAAGAAAGTACATTTTGAAGAAATTCAAGATGCAAAAATGTAAGAATAGTTTTGCCATTCTTATTACCAGCTAAAGAAGATATGTCTATGAGTGGTCACTTGCATACTTCCCCAGTTATGTTATGACCTGTACTCAGTGTCATGGCGTCAATCGCTAGCCTAAATCCAAAACATTGTATCAACATAGTTAACGCCGAAAATTGCAAAGCGTCTGTGTATCACAATACACTCTCCCACCGGAAATAAGAATTATTCGTCGTCTTGGCTTATTGGCTCTGAGACTCATACTTTTCTAACAAGACCTTCATTTCCTTTTCTTCCCAACGAATTTAGTACTTTCATGTAGAAAATAGTACGTATCTGACAGATGTGCTGTAGCCCTTGATCTCAGGTGCTTTCCTCTGTTATTTTTATATACCCCAGAGATCACTGGCTTAGTTTGAACAATTCCATTAACGAAATGTTATGAACATTTCTCCTAAATAACTGTTTCAATGATCAGAATGGTATTTTCAATACTACGTCTCTGACGCTTCTTCTTGAAATTGTTCATTCGTTTGCTTGTTTTAAAAGTTCATTTGTGACTTAGTAAACTCATCCACATCAATTTATTATCTTTGCTTTCAAATGCAAGAAACAGATGTTTTAGTTCGTCCACAAACAAATCTAATAAACTGAAACCTAATGTCTACTATATGAGTGTAAATGGTTTGTTTACAAAGTAGTTCCTTTAGGCACACGTGTAGTTCACGTGCGTGCAATATCTTAAAATACTGCACGATTCTGACAATGTAAAGTTAAAGGAGAAAAAGAGTATATAATAACTTAAAATATATGACGTCAGTAAAGAACAATACTTAATACATCTTTATTACAAGATAGCATCTGATAGTCGATTCGAAAGATTGATTAGCCGAACAATCTACATACACAATGTATAATCAAGAGTAATATAAAAAAATGATATTGCATATTCCAATATGTTTGGATTGATCAGATGGAACTTTGAATTATATATACAAAAAGTGGAACAATTGTACTAATAGTACTAAAATAGTTTGGTATTACAAGGGATGAAATGACAAAATCAGAAATCGCAACCAGAAAATAATTATTTGAAAATAGGGCGATCAGACTTTCTTTCTCTCTCTGTTCCAATGTCTCGATCCTTCTTATTAGCAGTTCATCTGCAATCGGAATGGCTACCACACCATGTCTGAATTTGGTAAAAATCCCCATAAAATATACAATTCCAGACTTTAAATCTTCATACATTTCTTTATTGAGCTTCTGTAGTGATTCCTCAAACAAAAGTTTGTTGGCCATCTGACCCATCATAGATGCAATATATTCCCGAGCAGTGATTGTTTCAGTTTTCTGCTTGCAAGATTCCATCTTGGCCTCTATTTTATCCACATTTCTTGAAGTGAATTCAAATTATAGTCTAACAAACAGACTTCAATCTATTTGTGAAGGAGTCAAAGAGACATTTGTTTTCGATACCGTCCTCTGTTGTGCTACACTTTCTGACACTATATTCTCATCCTTCTTGCTACCTCTCTGTGATTTGCTAGATGTGCTCGTCCAACGATAATAATAGGTGCGAAAAATCAATTTAATCTTCAGTGTACTTTTGAATTATTAATCTGGAGAAAGACAAATATATTGGTCACTGTAGATTACTACTGAGGTGGTGTAAGACATTCATATTAAATGTCATTGACACTTATACAGAACACGTGTAATGCATGTTTAGAGTACATCACGGCATTGTCTAAGTTATGCAGCAATATAAGTTCTCCTAAAGTGGTTTTGTGTTTTGCAGATGTATTTGATTTTGTGCTTGGTTATTATTTGAGAGGAAACAGTTGTTCGGATTATTTGCTGGAATTACAAATTGCTCACTGGACTTAAGTAATATCCTGTGTCTAATGTGAATTTGTTCAAAGTACTTATTGACAATGACTTTGTGAAAAAACAGGATTGTTGTCAAACCAGTACATTCGGGGATTTACAATTCATTCGAAACATTCGAACTTAAATAGAGCTTTTTAGGATTATTTTCTTTCTATTCATAATACTGTAAGTTCCTCTTAAATTTTCATTTTATAACTTTCATAATGAAATTGCTTGTTAAGTTTTACAAAACTTGTTGGTTTTCCTTCTTTCTGTTCCTTAGTTTATGACCATAGAGTACTAACAACGTAAAGTAGAAATCTATCTAGCTTTCTATCTATGTATCTATCCTTCTGTGATTAAAATTGAAGAAATGGCAAAATGACATTCGATTGTGATTCCAAAATTTGAAAACCTGGAGGAGTATTTTTCTTGATGTAAGAGATGAAATAATGTATGTTTTTATTTTTCAGTAATTTAGTTTTTGAGTCATCTCTGTAGTTTCATACTTTAACAGAGTTCAAACTTTATATTTCAAGTAAGCATGTGCTTTTCATATTTAGTCACTGTTGGCTTAGTACCAAAAACAAACAGAAATTATGCATTGCAGTTCATCAGATATCTTATACTTTATTACAATGGAACTAACACAAGTATAACTTGCCGTCCTTGGGATACTATTTTATTAACATTAAAATACGTGCAATTTGAATTACTGATATACCAAATATGTACCACTAACTATTCACAATTTGTTTGGATACGCGTCTTATTCAGCTGTAAAGACTTTAGTAAAAAAAAAAAGAAAAAAAAAAAGACCCAGGTCAAAGGATACTAATACCTCCAAATAATGATGACAGTTACATTTCGTTTAGTAAGGATTTACTAGTCAGTTGATTTGAAAAACGAAGGAAAAAACGTTTTGGTAGAAAGATGACCAATTTTATAGACAGTTATCAATTTTGAACCAATTTCTAGAACACCTTGAGAATAATTTAAACAATGACAATTTCAGGGAAACAATTAAGAAGTTTAGTTTAGTCGGGCGACAGCAACAAAAACATGGAACTAATATATTTGAGAAAAGATACTTAACCGTACGAAAGCATAAATGACTCTAAATGAAACTGCATTACCAACAATAGGAAAAGATTCTTCAAACCTGACTGAATGGGGGGTGGGGTGGGGTTGGTTGGGGGTTGGTTGGTTGGTTAACTAAGTATTTAATGAGCTAGCAAATCTTCTATATTTTCTTCTTCGATCCCAATAGAAACAATCAATGTAACAAACATCTTGAAAAAACAAATCTGTAATTGTGTAAAGAATTGACTAAATGGCATATTGTTGTGCGGAATTTATTGTATGAAAGTTCTATCCAGCACAATTTCATGGAGCAATGTCAAGTTGGTAAGTAGCTGTTAATGTTTAAGGTGTACTTCCAGTAATAAACTATTCCTACAACAATTTTACATTCCTAGGAAGATGATTCTCGTCAATATGCACAGTCATGTGAATTTTATTGGACTCATGATCTACCTACCCTGGAACAACAAGTGATGAGTCCATCTCACTTCCTACAATTCAAAAATAATAAAATAATATAAGTAATATACTTCAGGTTTAATTTAGTCATCAAATGTATCTAATCTTTCTTGGTTTAGTCACTTGTAATATTTATTGTGATCATTTGTATGCCGGTTTCTCTGTTCGATTCTGCTTTCAAAAGTCCCAACTTTAGGGCGTTTTATGTCTAGAAGCTATCGAGATTTTAAATGCATCTGTCACTGTTGTAAAATTTTTTTTCTAGATCTCTTAAATCTTCTATATTCTTTTACCTCTAGTATAGGTCATCGGTGCTACCTTGTACTGCAAGTAGCTCTCGATCAGTGTATCCCTTTGTATATGCATACATTGGAAAACATTAAAGGATGAAATAGTGAGGGAATGTATGACATGGAGAACGTTCAATATGTGAGGCAAACAAGATGACATGTTCAAGTTTGGAAAAGCTTTAAAGATTAAAGATAACAAACGATGTCATGTGTGTCAGTAAAATGGAAAAAATATGATGATTTATTTAATAACTGGGAGTGAAATGAAAATAATATGTCTCTTAAATAAATGAAACATAAAGCGATTGTTAAACTAAAATTTAAATCAAATCTAATAAACAAAATTAAATTATTCTGCAAGACTTGTGTTACGAGCCTATGCTCTTAAAATAAGTAACAGAAAAGAGTGAATACAACAAGCTTTGTAAAATTTGACAAATAATTTATTTCCCTTGAATGCAAAATTAAACATGAGAAATAAAGAATTTACGGTATTGCGAATTAAATCCAAAAATAATCCAAGAATTAAAGACACAAGTCCTAGTAATCAAATGTCCTGAATAAAATTCAGTTCAAGTCCCGAAGAGATCCAAAATTGAAGGCGATGACATGTCTGCTATAACCTGCGAAGTGCTGATGTGTCAACAGTCTCTCGTTAAATAACAGAAATATTATTCAAGGTTTGAATTCAGTATAAATTCCAGTGACTGTCTTATCCAAGATTTTTATCAGAGCACTTTGTATTTCAAGAGAAAATGTTCACTTGAATTCAATAATTTGAAGAAAATAAAATTCAGCCCAAACTGAACACAACATAATTCAACTTAAAGTGCTAGATGTTAAAGCACGACTAGTAAAATCCTCACAGCCACAAAGTCATATAGTTATCTGCTTGACCTCAGGTAAAAATTAGCATTTTCTAAAAACAACAATTACCTAATGCAAAATAACCTTTTAGAATGATCTAATGATCCTTGTTTATTTACAACTCAATAGCCTATAAAATTCAATTAGGAATCTCCAAAACGCTGACCCTGATCAACATATTTACTCGTTCTTGTTTCCTTGAATAATAATCTTGATAATACGCTCAAACACATAGAATATAATGAAGCTATTATTACTTGTTTACATAAATGAAATAAACAATAAATCAGGTCAAGCAGAAATGAGCTCAATTTTGGACAAAGTCAAGTCCAGCGTACAATGTTACATTAAAAGAACATGTAATGAAATAAAAAATGTTTATAACTAACAAACAATTAAATTAAATATACATAACACTTGCATAATGAAATAATAATACATGAGAGTTCTCAAGCTGTCAGCTGGTACTGTAACGAAAGTTTATACAATGTTAACGTTTACATTCTCTCCACTAATAATATTGGACATTTCTGCTCGGAAATTTGCTATCAGACAATGATAAACTTGAAAAAGAATATTTTAGATATTCTTTAGTCAAATATGTTCAGCATTTTACAAGTTTGTCATTTTAATCAGTCTGAACGGACAAAAATAAGTAAACTAAATAAGGATCTATAATGATAAAAAAGTTTATATTTAACAATGATTATTGAGAAAATTAACCATGTCAGATTCATATTTAAAATTATTAAGTAATAAAAGTGGATACCAATATTATATGTTTGAGCCGTGGAGAAATCATTGACCAAATGGAAAGTTGATCTACAATCTAGAAGGTGTAAGCATGTTTTAATCAGTCTGGTATTATCATCAAGGAGAATACAACCAGAAAATAATTACACGCAAAAGTAGAAAAGCCTTATAAAAAATACTTTATTTCAATCATAAAAGTGTTAAATTCACACTGAAAATGTAATAAACAAAACAATATTATAAGCAACGATGAAAATTTTGTTTTATTGAAAAATAGTAATATCTAAAAGAGGGTGATTAAATCCTCGTGTAAAATCGTTTTTCGAGAAGTCTATCCTAGTTTTTCGTCACTGATAAACATAGAATGCATTTCTCCAGCAGACCTTTTATTTTCCATTATTTAACTAGTATAGATTCATAACTATTTACATTTATATGCATCCTTTTCATGACCTAAACGTCTGCATCTCTTAATCATATTTCAGTGGGCTTGTATAGTGCGTCTACGTAAGTACTGGACTCGAGTCATAACGTAACCTCAGATGTCAATTATTTGGTGACCAATATCAACTGTTGAGTGTCCAATGCTGATAATTGTCATCTATCAATTATACTGGCAACGATTGAGTGGCAATGATTAAATGACAATGATCAACTGTTCATATTTGGTTTTTAGATCAAATTCTTTATTTTAAATAAAAATAAACTTACAGTTTGCCATGTTTACTGGACTGAGATCCAATGAAAGTCAAAAGCGCTTCAGCTAACTAAAGCAAAAAAGTACGCGTTCCCTGTTCGTTGCCAGTATTTTTGTACTATTCCTAAGCAATCCCATCATAGATCCAGAGTACTGGAAAGGACTGTTATTCGATATATATATATATATATATATATATATAAGTATATATATATATATATATATGTTGTTATATATATATATATATATATATATATATATATATATATATATATGCTTTTGTTACGTTGTAAGATATTAACGTAGTAAAGTAATATAGATTATGTTAACTGGGTGTTGATAAGATGTTTAAAATCGCTGTCCTACACCGGACGGAACACGCCCTTCGTTCGCACTTACGTCGTTACGGTGCTTTTACTTTGGCAGCAATGACAAAAACGTTAATTGATGAAAACGAGGATCAATCTTATGGTATTTATTCCATCCTCTTTTCGGTCCGAAGTCGCACGTTAAACATTGTTTGCCATACGTGTGAGAAAATGATGGAAAGTTTTGTCAGAATTATTTTCTTTAAGAGAAAGAAAAGTCCCCACACTACTTATCTGCACAATGTACTTTTATATGACACTCGATTGCATCATCCGTGTTTACAATGCGTGGAAGCTCATCCCACTGACTGTTATATACACAGAGGCTTTTGCCGTCAGATGGTTGTTTACCTCCTGCTAGGCTAAGCGTAATTGTACCTCCATGTTGACAGAAACGAAGCATTAGTAAGAGTGCGATCAGGAGAAAAATGCAGACTGTCTTTAGAAGATACTCGTAAAGAGGCTTCCAGGTGCAACGTAAGGGTCGCGCCCCTCCAATCACCACCTACATCCTTCGCCGGTTCAGAACATTCATATTTCACATCAGCCAGGCAAACTGCACAGGATGATTCATTATCTGCGTCACAGGTTTTTCAGTATACGAATAAAAGTTTAGGTTCCATAAAGTCTCGGCAATCCAGAAACGACATAAAGGCGATTCTCTCTCTCTCTCTCTCTCTCTCTCTCTCTCTCTCTCTGAAAGAAATATAAAGATAATCGTCCATATCAAACAAGCTGGATGGACGCAGACAAGGAGAACAGTGCCTTTTCTTTTATGAAAGCGTCAATAATGGATGTATGTAGGACGAATGAAACTATCAGTTATGTGAAAGGCTTCATTAAAACAATTCAAAGCCAGCAGATATGTAAATTTTATATTAAAACAATTCAACGCTACATACCTTAAAGGAATATATAGATGATCGTCCATATTAAAAAAAAAAAAAAAAAACAACAACTGGATGGATGCAGACATGGGAACAGTGCCTTCTCTCTTTAATAAACGTCATCATACTCCCATCACAAATTGAGGAATATCATAAAGAAATTAATTGTACGGTATTATAGTAAGCATGCAGTACATGCTACCGAATGAATGAATAACGAATGAAGCTATCAGTTATGTCAAAGGATGCATTAATACAATTCAAAGCTATCAGTTATGTCAAAGGATATATTAAAACAATTCAAAACTACATACCTGAAAGAAATGTAAAGATGATCTGTGAGATCGTAAATTTTAAATAAGAGCACTACCTTCTGACTTTAGCGGGAAAAGGAGCGATGCACATCTATGTGGACTATGTTCACTGGTTAAACCCAATCGTGTGTCATATATATCCAATTATAGGTATCTATGTGACACCAGAAATCCCGACTAGAAAATGTCGTCCACGACTTTTACAAGTTAAAATAATAAAAAAAAGGCAACACGAGAAACAGCAGAGAGGCTGGACAGACCATTTTGCTGGAGACCTTATTTACGAAAAATAAAGGTCCCTACAAATGCTGAAAATACAAGGTCAATAACGCCAAATCAAAGCCTCTAACCGACCGAGAGTATCTCTAAATTGGATTAGCTCATTTTGTTACTTTATCGCTGACGTTTTGTTTTCAAATTTTATGCGTGTTCGTTTACTCGTTGGTCACTCACTGTTGGTGGATTCAGCCTCTCTGCTGCTGTAGTGTCAACCAAAAATTTATCGAGGCCTATACGATACCTCGACCGAGGATCGTGTAAATTTATCGTGATAAATCCGTGTGGGTTAGCTTGCGCTTTTGAAAAGAAGTTTTTAAACTTAATCATGTCAATATCCCGTGAACACCAAGTTTGATGAATATTTCGCAGGGTATGTGTATCAACTCCATTAAACACAACTAAAACATTACAATTATCTCTGATCACTTTAGGTATTTGTGTATATCGCTGAGTAACATAAATCACGTCAATATTTTTGTCTTCCTCTGGAAAATATCCGAGCTGGATTCGACTGTTTATCCAGCATCACATCATCCTATACAACAAGATTATTAATAAATCCATCGAGGTCATCTACAGATGGGGCTTCATCAATATCGGTAATAAAATCAATAATATCATTGTCGTCTTCATCCAACAATTTTGCTTTTTCATTAAAATCTTTAAGTACTTCATAACATCGTTGGTCATCTACAGATGGTGCTACTAAATATAACTTATCCCACTTGAGTCATCTCATTATCAGATTAAGCAGCAATTGCGTCTTGCCAGACCCAGATGGGCCTATTATTATCATCCTGATAGAATTTGGTAGTGCTGGATGATGCTTAACTGTCTCCTGTTTTTGTGTCGCTGAAAAGTCATTGATATCCATGTTGTACAGATATAATAAATAATATGAGTTTATACTGCGTTCGAAACAGAGCACTCACTTCCACCAGTGGATTAACAACAATAATAACAAAAAAAAAAATAAAATAAAATAAAAAATAAAAAATAAATAAATATAAAAAAATAACAAAAAACCCCAAACAAAACAAGCGCGCACTTACAAGTAAGTGTGTGAGATGTGGTACAAAAAAATACAAATTTATTTCGTCCCGCACACAGCCAGATACAAAGACAGGTGGTGATATTGCTGCTTCGTTGGGAAAATTACCAGGAACTCCATGGGCCAAATACCCTGGTGAGAAATATCTTCTGGCTATAATTATTGTGGTCCCGGAACTCGACTTGATATCCAACTCGATAACCAAGACCAAACAAAACCTGGAGAGTATCCAATAAATGCGATTGATCAAGCGTGTCAAGTTCATGATGTTGCGTATAAAAATAAGGATTTACAACAGCGTCACATCGCTGACGTGAAGTTGATCCACTCGATAAATTCCATAAAAAATAAATCTCTCAGAGAAAACATTGCTAGCTTCCTAGTAAAATCTGCAATAAAAGGTAAACTAGTCCTAGGGGCTGGTAATTAATCAACCGATTATTATTATAATGGAATCGATTTATTATAGCCCAAGAGGATACTGGAAAGGTAGAGCAGCAGTTGGTAAACTTGCTGATGTGGCAAATGTCTCACGTTCTGTTGCTGCAGATTGGTTAGCACGACAGGCAATATGGCAAATCTATCTATCACCACCTAAAAATATTCATTATGCACATTTTAATGTCAGCGCTCCCAATGAAGTTCATCAAGCGGATATTTTGTTTTTACCACATGATACTATTAAAACACGTAGACGTCAATCACGCACATACAAATACGAGTTAACTGTCGTTGATGTTGCAAGTAGATATAAAGAAGCAGAACCACTATCAAATAAAACAGCAACTGAAGTTGCATCTGCGTTTGAACGAATTTATCAACGAGGACCCTTGCGATGGCTACAAGTACTACAGGTTGATCCTGGCATAGAATTTCTTCGTGCAGTATCATCTTTGATGAAAAAACATAATGTCAAAATCAGACGAGGATGCACCGCAATTCATTGCGATCAGGCAATCGTTGAACGATTTAATCGAAGACTTGCTGAGCTGTTATTTGGATATCAGTATGCGCAGGAAATAGTTCAGAGAAACAAGAGATCTCGTGAGTGGGTTGCAAGATTACCAAGAGTGATAGCTGCGTTAAATAATGAAATTACTCGTGCAACTTCTATGAAGCATGCCAATGCGATCACAAAGAAACATATACCAATACAACGACGTGACTCTTCCTCTCAACCAGTACTAGGTAATGTGGCTGTCAGATATTTACATGAACCTGGTGAACTTGAAGGGTGTAAAAAAAGAGCAACTGATCCTATTTAGAGTGTGACAACACATACAATTTCCAGCGTGGTAAGATCTACGGTTAGATCTGCAATCTACAGACTAGATTCAACTGCTCCTCAACGTGGATTTGTACGCAAACAATTGCAAATAATTCCTGAAGACACACAATTACCACAGCTTTCACTTTTGTAAGCTGGCTCCACGACGTCGATTGCACTCAAGACAGGTCAACATCACATTCTATCCACGGTAAACTGTCTTGGATTATTATTGAAATATTGCCACAAAATTATTGTGTTACAGCTCGCACAATGATTATTCTGTTGTTGTTTCAGTGTAATAATAAATTCAGCGTCAAGATCAAAGTCTCGTTTATTTTTTTTGTTGCATTGTTTATAACCAGATAATTTTTTCTTGATCACGACGAAGTCGATATTAACTATATCATCGCCATTACTATTATCCATAATAACCCTCCGCAGCTGAGATATTCTTCTGACTCGAGACACCGCGAGATAAACTAAATTTGACCATTCGATTCTATCATCGACAATCCAGATATTTGTATCAGAAATAGTTAATCCTTGTGACGAGTGAATCGTTATAGCGTATCCAAGTGTCCACGGAGTTTTGTCTATTGTTAACTCGCTTTCAACAGCACTGACAGGAACTAAAACAATATCATTTAATACAAGATTTTGTTTCTCATTAGTTCCTGGAATCTCAGCTTCTGTCGTCAAGTATCTGCTGGGCGATAACATAATGGTACAGGTTAATTTTAAAAAATTTCGTTGTGTAACAGAAATAATTTCTCTTGTAGTGTATCACGAATTAACTTTCTACTTGCGACTATCAAATCAGCAGGTCTCCTTAAATTCCAAAAATCATTCATCGTAGTTTCTGGAATTATTTTACGTGTTATCTCACACTGTATTTTATCTGGTTGTAGTCTGATTAACCGTTTAAACTCTTTCAGCGGTTATCAAAAGCTCTATAATCATCGGTTATTTCTTCTTAATAATCTGCAAATGTTTTTAACCACGTATGTGGAGACTGCCCAACAAAAGGCGGTATGTGGAGACTGCCCAAAAAAGGCGGCGGTTGACCATGATCACCACACATTATCACAGCAGTATTTTTTGTCAATAACCAATCAAAGAAATATTTTAATACTTCCAACGATACCGTACATATTTCATCCCAGATAATAATTCCGGGAATGTATTTTTCACCCATCCGCGATGAAATCCATGCGTCTCCGCACCATCGAAAGAAACTATGATAAGTTTGAAATTTTACCCCTCGTTCGTTCATTTCTCTGGCGAGTCTGTGTGTGGGTGTCAAGACAATCATATCAGAATTCCGAAATAATTCAATCGCACGTGTTATTTTACCAGAACCTACAGGCCCATTGAAATAAATTGTTTTATGTCTGGCCACAGGATCATATACCAATGGTGCTAACGATTTTGATATTTGATTGTTATTCTTGTAATATTTCTCCGTAATTTCAACGTCTGCGGATTCAGAATAACTAAATATATTTTCTTGTTTTATTCTCCATGATCCCCATTCACCAGTACCGGGTAATTTATCTAGTAAATTCAAATATTTTTTACTTATATAAAATGAATCTGTGGCAATTCTGACCGCGATCAGAAGAAATCTGTTTATCATCGATAATAAGTTTATCGAAACGTATCAATATAACTCACAACAGTACCTACTTTAGTTCCATCCGATAAATAAACATCATTTCGATTTGTAAATGTACCTTTCTCCGTTGTGTCAGGCATTATTAAATCAAGTTCTGCATCGTCCATGATTAATCTTGTACATTTTCGTTTATGATCACACACAGCACCTTGAATAAACTTACCGATTATCTTTCTGCCGAAATCCTTTGCAACTTTCTCATTATTTTCTTTTCTGTATTTGGATACATCGTTGATAAGTTTAACAATTTCATCCTCGTCAAGATTAGGAAATTCTTTCCTGATATCTTTTTCTGCATCAAACTTACCTGGTTCTGGCATCCAAACTTGTTTCTGTTTCGCTTCACTTACAACCAACGATATTAATATTGTTACATCAATCATATATCGTAATAATACTATTGAAGCCCAAAATTTTTCTGAAAATGTCTTCCAAACCAAGCATAAACAATTGGATGGAGATCCCCGTAAAACTCGAATGACTCTATACAGGTGAATCCGATTAAGTCAAAATCTGACAGGGGTCCATTTAGCGCAACTCTGGTCATCTCGTGTGTTGGATGACCAAATCGTTTCAAATATTCAGAACACTTTCCGTATCCAAGAAAACTTCCAGGATAACACGCTACCATATCAACTGAGATAACGTCGTTGTAATCTTATTTAATATTCCATAATCCGTGGTGTCCGTATTCGACGCAGCTACGTTGAACATCAACAAGAAATTACAATCGTGTAGGTCTCCATGAATTTCTCTTCTGAGCAAAGTGAGCAGCAACTGATGGAACGGTAAAACAGTTATTCAGTAATTGTTCGATAACATCATTATCGTTCCTGTATTTCAACGCAAAATTTTTTATTTCTTCGCGGAAAGATTCTGTACGATAAATTTCTCCGCCAGGCCGTACAAATTGATCATAATTTCCGTCATCGGAACTTTGAAACAGCCGGACAGATACCGGGTCACTCTTACTGATATTTCTGATAAAATCAAATATATAGTCGCTATAAAATCTAACTGTTCATGTCGTGGAAATATTGTTACTGCAGACGTGCATGCGTGTGCGTTATGATCAATAATCGTTATCGGGACTCCCCTTGATTGATATTTTGATTTGTATAAAATATCTCCGGTTAGTTTTTTCACTGTTATTGGAAATTTTAATTTTTTTCCCAGCTGAGCAACGTCGCTGATAGATGCTCCGGTATCTTTAACTGTCTTTAACTGTGTCTGCCCACTCGTTTAATTTTTACTTCGCAAATCCGTTAAACCGTTTCCACGTATCGCGTTTGTGAAGTGTTCTGTAACTCGCTCAGCTACACAATTTATCCTTGATAGTTTCATCGGCGCAAGATCATCAACGCTAGGTTTATCATTTAGCGGATACAACGCATAAACAGCTGCAGTCACAGGATGATCTCGTTCATAATAGGGTTTGTCAATACCAGTCAACATTCCTGGTTTGGAATTTTTATTCAACGTGACGATGATACTTCCTACATTTACACGGACGGGTCGAGTTTGTCACGGATAATCCAAGTGTCGTCGTCTGTCTGCATAATAAATTTTATTAGAATAATATATCGCTGATCATCGAGATAGTTAATAATTTTTCCTGCGAGCGAATTATTCATTGTAGCATCGACAACACCTTTGATTCTGAATGTTGACCATGTATGAGCTGCACCATCATCGCGAAATTCTTTCTTGGCTTCGTTGATACGATCGATTATATCCATATTCGTTAAAGCCAGATCTTGCATCGAAAAACTAAATTTAAATTCCGGCAGTTTGTCAAGATCAAATCGCTGGCAGCAGCTAAAGATGAGCAGGTCAAACTATTTGTCCCCCTTGCAAACTCAATCGAAAGAATTAGGTCAGAATTATCTCACGAGTACGAAACAAACAGAATTGTGAACGCTCGTATAAGACAGTTGAGAGAGATTATGTCTGCTCGTGAAGTCGGCGATGATTGTGAAAGTGAAAACGATGTCACCAGTGATTGTAACGACGACGAAACTAACACTGTCACAGTGACTGTGGTACCAGCCAAACAAAGTGAAAGTAGTAACTGGTTGTGAAAGTGAAAGTGTCAAGGGAGGAATAATTCATTTCTGACTACAGTAAAAAATTTTTTTTTTCTTCTGATAATAATGTTTACTCAGATTTATTCAGATAATTTATTTGACATATATTCTTTTGTTCTACGATCTCACATACAGATTTAATTTTAAAACTTCATTCCTCATATCCAACAAGTATCCAGCTTGGTCAGTAAGTCTGAAATGTATCCTTAATAATAGCGGATTATGTACACGCAGATAAACAAGATTAATTGGTTCTGATACGATCAAATATCCTGGTGGAACCTGAGGTGTAAATGTATATAAAATGTATCCTTGCAGGGCCTGATTGGATTTTTCAAGATCTACTTGATAACTATCGTCGATGACGTCACAAACTAGATTACCTGCGATCGTTGATGATATATTTACAATGCCAGGTGAGACATGACGACCGCCTCCGTACGGATCGTTGTTGTATTTGAGAATACCTGGAGGAGGATTTACTTTTCTCCATGCTTCGAGTACTTTTGGAAGGTATTCATGAATCATACCGCTGACCGATTTTCTTAACTCGGCAGCGTCAAATGCGGGTATCATAAATGTTGGTAATTGTTGTTATTTTATAATGGTTGAGGAATATCTTTCTGAGATTTTCATCGCTAAACAGACTAGGGATATTACCCAATGAGCTCTTGTCACCGCGGGTAATCATTTCATGGATTATATTTTTGTTGTGAATTTCATGATCCGCCGCAAGTTGATTTAAATGTTGCATTGTTTCAATGATATGTTGTTTTATATCATCGTTGTAATGTTGCGTTATAGGAATAAATAAATTTCGCAGATCACGGAGTACTCGCTTGTTTCGGTTTTAATTACGTCAGTGATAGATTTAAAAAATTCTTCGTCGATATAATGAAAACCTTTACCGTCCTTTCCTCCTTGACCAAATACATAAATATAATTTAATGGATTAGGTTCACCATCAGAAGAATCAAAAATCGGATCGCCAGATCGGGTTGCTCATGTACGATTTTTTCGAAATTCTGGAATTTCTATGAATCTTTTTTCTGTCGTGATGAATTCATGTTTCGTTGGTTCTGGTGGTCCTTGATAAACCGGTGCAACCTCAGGCCAACCAAGCACAGTTCTGATCGATGATTGATAAATATCTACAGCGTAATCCGGTGTGAATATTTCAATCGCGGCCGCCAACGTTGGCTCGTGAACAGTGAATAGTTATCTTGGATTCTTTTCCAGTGATAGATATGATTCTGCGCTGGAATTCCTCATTGATCGGGTCAATCTGATAATTGCCCGTAGGTGTACTTACAACTTGCCAATCTGGAGTTCCATCAGATTTATTTTTATAAGAAAAAACTAATGAGTTATTTGGTTGTAATCCACTGAATGATTTTGATATGATATTTAGCCAACTGTAATAAACTC
Organism: Megalonaias nervosa; assembly: GCA_016617855.1. Taxonomy (NCBI): domain Eukaryota; kingdom Metazoa; phylum Mollusca; class Bivalvia; order Unionida; family Unionidae; genus Megalonaias; species Megalonaias nervosa. The sequence continues at coordinate 16,224 of JAECUM010063532.1, forward strand.
GCAATTGTGCTAGCGCTAATTAGCTGGCTGGGATCGCAGTTGGAAATACCACGCTGAACTCAGGATTAGTTGAACCTGCTGATATCATTGTTGTTATTTGCGGTGCTGTATTAATGACGATCTGTTGTAGTAGTTCTTGTGATGACGACATTATTTTAAAACCTCTGATTTTAAATCAGGATTTTTTTTCTGGTTCTCCATCTACTAATGCCTCGTTGTAAATCTTAATTATTTCTGTGAACTCGTGATCTGATATTATACCGTCATTGAGGTACGACGAAATCAACGATGATAGTTTAGAGTATGCTAACGTCACCGCGTGCAGTTTTATTGTGTACTCGTATAATTTTGAGTTTGTGCACGTTGATATTATTTTAGCAATGATATTAAGAATACCAACAATTGTTGTTGCAGCTGAAACACAAATTGTTACAACTTCTGGCGACGTCAATAGCAATACACCAGCTCCATCGATGAGAGCGGACGCTGAATACACAACTACGTCAACAACAACTACACGTCTGCGATAGTTTTTTTATTTCTGCGCTGTACTCGTCAATGATATTTTTCAGTTTGGTTTGCAACTCATATACCTGATTGTATCTGTGCTGGTTAGCGTCGATCGTTATACTATATTAAATAATCAATTGAGGTGTTTCAGCGACGAATTCCAGACACCAACAGTAAGACGCTGCGGTTAACTTTTTATCAGATGGTTCCAGTATAAATGTTTCTTCGGCATCTTTATTTAACACAATAGACACAGTTCCAGAAAAATTATCGTTTGAATGACGCCATGGAAATGGAGTAAATATCCTAAATATTGCAGAGCTGAACACAGACAGCCTGTACACACCAGTGACTTCCGCGGTATGTTTGATGGTGTTATTTTGCTGTGACCATGTTGATGATCCTGATGATACTGTGTATACGATATTGTTAATCTGCTTGTGAGGAATTTTAATCAGATTAGTTTTTTCAACGATGTCAGGAATTTCACTGACAATATCGTTTAGTCTTGTATTAATGTCAGCGAGTTTAAAATCAAAATTTGGTGGACTTCCAAACAATTCATTAATGGCTCTGTTTATGTTTCTGCGAAAATTCAGAAACGTTTGTACGTGGTTAGAAAATTCAGTTCTAAATGCAATCATTCCATCGTTGATTGTCGTCAACAAAGTTGTCATCGGGGTGTTGCTATCGTCGACGTATTTTTGTATTGCAGCATCAGAATCACCAGTAGGTTTTCCCATATTGGTACTTTTGTTGTTGTTCATGTCGAGGCGTCAATCATTGTGTCGCCGGTTTTTCTTATTCGTTCACTTATACTATCTCGGATCGATGATGGAGTAACAACACTAGGCACAAGTTTGTCATGTCGGTCATATACAGGTATAATACTTTCTCGCGTTCCTTGAGCACGAATAATAATATCATTGATTAAAACATTACTCGTCATTAATTTTCCTTCACTGTTCTGAAATACTACAAGTTCGTTTGGATCAATATTTGCCAGATTTAAGAGGTCAGATAATTCATCATTTATCTGTTTCGTTACTTGCTTGAGTAAATCTTCACCTGGTGTTTGTTGGGTTTTAGTTTTAGATGATCTTCTGTAAATATCTACCATTGTATTTACTAATACCTGTTTAAAACGGTGTACTCGTGCACAACCGCGTCAACCACAGCGAGGGTTTCACATCCACATATTGGTGGGTCGGTTATTTTTTGTGTTGATAACGTTGAATACTACACTGGAATATTTTGCATGTTGCTCGCGTATTTTAAAAACTCTTTCGGTGGTGCTAACCCGTACGAATCGAAATAAACAATTTCACGTGGATCAATCGCGTAGGCAACCCAATGAGTACCGGGACCGTTGCGTACATCGAGATTAATAATACCAGTTTCAACGCTGTTTGGTTTACGCGGTAACTGATCACGAATAAAAACACCTCTGAAGTTTTAAATGTTTAATCGCGCAGCAGCATCAAGTAAATCAAAATCGGACATAGGAAGAATCAACGTGTTCCTGGAATCTTTAATCCGCTTCCGTACCACGGTGGAGTTCCTGGTAGTCTTAGAACCAATCCGTAAACGAATCGTTTCTTTTTTTTTGGCGGTTTTATTCCTTGTCCTGTTGCTTTCTTTAGTACCATTCCAGCTGGGTTCCAACAGCACCCAACGCAGCAGCTTCTGCAACAGCTGGGGCTGCAGCGGCGATTATTACCGGTAACTCAGCAAGAAGTGGAAATATACCACTCGTCTTGGCGATGTCTTTAGTGGCACCCGCAGAAAGATTAAATCCTATGCCGGTCTTTGATTGTTTGGCTTTATTGAAGTTCCTAAGTTGACGTTCTGTCAGTGATAGTTTATTTGAACCACCTGTGATTTGTTCTCGCTTTAGCGATATTTTTACTCCACAGTTTTCTTTTGCTACTTATTGCAGTTTTTTAACCTGACCAGGAGTCAGACTGACGTTGACATGATGATATGACATTATAATTATCATGAGCGATCTAATTACATGTTTTCTACTGAAGCATCAACGACTCTCATTCGTCCACCAACGCCTTCAAGTAGCATTGTTTTATCACTGAGTATAACAGCGATTGCTCTGTAATCAACTACTGATTGTCTGAACAAATCCAAGTGTTGAAGTGAGAAATAATAGATTGGATACAGTGTTATAAAATCCCGCTGAGATATTTGTAAACCAGTATCAACATTATGATCACGTCCCATGAATGTCATCAACCGATGATACGCGCGAGCAACATGAGTTTGTTCGAAATTCAGTAATATGTCCTCGGCTGGTTCTTGATGTCCATTTATCCTCAGTGAAACTTCAGTAACACCAAGTTAGCCAAATATCATTATACTTTGTATTTGTGAGTTTACTTGTGCAGCATCTTGGAAAGCAATAAATATAAGTCGCGGTGCAGAAACACCCCGTTGTGATGCTATCAGCCATGTGAATAAACCATTAATGTTACTTTGAATACTATCTGTGGTCATAGTCAACCATGATAATGTTGATTTGCCGCCTTGGCTCATAAAAGCGAATAGACGTTCTTCTTCGGTTAACGATGGAGTTATTGTTGGCATCCACAAAGAAAGTTTTGTTCGTATCACTTTTCCATGAAGTGGCATGGTTGCAGCTGGATTAACTCCTTCAGAGTGCCATATTGCATCATTGTCGGTGGCTTTTCCTACAAGGACGATTGTGTGTGTTTGCCCCGAAAATTAAATTTCTGACATTTCTGCAAAATCCAAAGATATGCGACAGTGGAATTGCACATGAAAATACTTCATTGTCGTTCAACATTGATCGACGTGTTGCGAATCCCAAGTTAAAATTTTCATTCATTGATATTACTGCATTAACAGGTCCATCCCCTGCAGCATTTCTTACGTTATCGATATTTACGTTTCTGTTTTCTGGTTGATCAGTTGTATCCTTTGCAAACATCATTGATGGACCAGCTGATCTTGAATAATCATCGCTATATCGTTTAAGGCCAAGTATCGTTGTGGCAATATCAACGCCGTTATGACAGACCTCAATTTCCCGACCATCAATAATGTATTTGGCACTTTTAAATAACGCCATGATACAATTATTAACAAAACCAACTCGATCACTAATTACGTAATATGTATTATCTAATTTCAAAAGTCTACCTTCGATCTCAATAAATGCCTCTGCGGGTAAGAAATATCTGCTTGTATCCTGAAATTGTAATTCGATTCTTCCACGTTCGTCAGGTACACGCGCGTCATAAGAATAATACTGGTAATCACGTATCGATTCATTTTTGAAAACTGGTGCATCCATGTCGAATGCGGGATCAGATACACGTTTGAACATCTTTATATTTGTTATCGTCTAACACGAAGACCACTTCCTGCAATCAGACTAGCAGCTATATTTTTTTCTCTTTCTTTTTCTGATAGTGGTACTCCAGCCAACTCTACTAGTTTTTGATTCGCAGCTTGATTTATTATTTTACTAACATTTGATGGCATAACTTCTGTGCTGGGTAATTTTACTGGCTGAGGTTTTCGTCGTATTAATCGCGCTAGTCTGTCTTTGATTGCCGAAAATGCTTTACTGGCAACATCACCAACAACACCTATACCTTTATCACGAACAACATCAATAGCTATCATCCCCAGTTGTTTTGCAATCGGTATTGTTTTTGGGGCTATCCTTCTAAATAGACCCTGAACAACATCACCGAGTCCATCTCCGTAAAACGCTTTATATGTGGGTAATCGCGAATTTATCGCCATGACCATGATCAGTCCACGATGAGCATTATGTATGATCATCTTATTATAGTCATTGTATCTAATTGCATACCCTCAATCACTGTGGTAATCGTCACTAATATCCATGATATCGCCTGTAAATAATCGTTGACAAATCGATGTTATCTCATTGATGTTTTCTGGGGAATTGTTGCCGGCTCGTTTTCCTCCAATGAGGATTTCTAGTCTATCAACATCGGCAAGGACGTTATCGGGACATGAAGTAATAAGACCACTTCCTCGAGTATCAATACCACTTCCAGTTGCACCGGGGTCGGGTGATGGTTGTCTCTTTCGTCGAAATCTCGGTTCTCTTGGTAAACGTAGTTCCAAATCTTCTTCTTCGTTTTGTTTCCTTGTTCATTCAACCCCTTTAAATCTCGATTTTCTTTCCCTTAGTTTCCTTGATTGTTTGGCTTCTTCAATTTGCTGCTTTATTTTTTCTTCTCTTTGTTCTCTTGTTTGTTTTATTTGTTCAATATGCTCATATAGTAACTGGTTAAAATTATTAAAATCACTAATATTTCTCTTAGTTCTGATTTGCGGAGTATAAGTAGCGGTGCGATATACATCCTTAATCCAATCGGCAGCTTTTAGAGTACTAATATATTCGGGTTCTACATATTTTTCTCTTTCATGATATCCATACGCGGCAATATCAATTACTTGGTTTTTGTCCCTGATAGCGGCAATTCCTTCAGGAGTGAATTTATCTGTGATGTTAGTTCTAATTCTTGGAAGAGGTTGTTGCTGATCTTCAGGTGGTGGTTGAGGAGGTTGCCAGGGTGGTGGTTGAGGAGGTTGAATGGGTGGTGGTTGAGCTGCTTGAATACGGCCAGCAATATCAACAGGTAATGTTGCAAGAGATTTTTGTGTTGCATCAGTTGCTTTAACAATTTTCTTTGCTGGTTCGACAATTGGTTTAAATAATTGCTCTGCACCTTCTGCAAATTCCACCTGAGATTCCTGGAGATCTTGTAGTTGTTGCTTGACAAAATCACGGACGGGTAGATATTTTTTATTTGCCTCTAGTCGCTCTCGAGCTAGTCTAGCTGAGTGTGGTTCTCCAATCATTATTGATATAACGATGATTTAATTACAGCAGCAGAGAGGCTGAATCCACCAACAGTGAGTGACCGATGAGTAAACGAACACGCATAAAATCTGAAAAGAAAACGTCAGCGATAACGTAACAAAATGAGCTAATCCAATTTAGAGAGACTCTCGGTCGGTTAGAGGCTTTGTTTGGTGTTATTGGCCTTGCATTTTCAGCATTTATAGGGACCTTTGTTTTTCGGAAATAAGGTCTTCAGCAAAATGGTCTGTCAAGCCTCTCTGCTGCTCGAGAACAGGATATGTAGTAGTGTAATTCTATAGTAAATACTTGCAAGACATCCATTATAATATGGTTAAGGCGATAGTACGGTCAAGAATAATTGTTCTTTTCCCTTCAGCAAGATAATTTACACCAATTTATACAAATATTTTAATATCCCTCTGCTCGTAGGTCGAGTGTTTGCTCGTTTTTCTTAAACAGGGAATGTAAGGTTAAACAAAACCTTATGTGTGTTTCCGGTTGGCCAACCGTCCCTGTTTCTCATTACCGAACCTTTTTTTTCCCGCAAGGTTAAGAAAAGACCTGTCTACTCTAATTTTAAAACCACTGCAATAGGAAACACGTATATTTTCTTTGTTTGGCCTAATCGACGCTTGAACGGTCAAATAGTCAACAATCCCAAACGTATGTGTACCTAACAGTAAGTGTGGTGATCCTTCACGCATAATAACACGGCTAATGCAATCGGGTGTGAGATGTGTGTATATTGTGTGTTGATATAGCAGTTTGTGGACTTTAATCTCTCATAAACATAATAAATCTAGCAAACATTTCGATCGTTCTGTCACACGCTTGAAAAAGGATATCTATCATGAAATTTGGACCAAAGAGGGGATGGAATAATGACCCTGAGGCAAGTCTTACTTTTTTATTCATTAACAAGACACGTGTGTTTGTTTTCACTATTGCTGCAATAACAAAAAAGCCCTAGATATGTAAGTGCCAGCGAGGGAGATTAGCTGTCTGGTTAAACACAACACTTCTAAGGCCCCTGAGTGTTTGGACTCAGCCTTGGGGATGGGTGGGGTGGGGTGGGTAAAGTTACTCATTAGCTCATTATTGCACAGGTAGAGAAACTGACAAAATTCTTCCATTTGTCTGATTAAGTGAATTATTCATGCATAATTTACTGCCACATGTCAGAAAAATGGGATGGTCTGTAAAGGATGTGAGATACTCAAGAAAATAAAAGAAAACCTTGAACATTATTACTGTGTGAGGCGTAAATAGGAACCAACATAGTACTGCATTCGATATATTATTTGCACTACAAGAAAAGTAAATATGCAAGACAAGAAATAAAATGAAATATATAAGAAAACTTATGATGTATTCTTCATAAAAGTTAACTGTATTTGCAAATTTTTACAACAATACTTATCATAGTTTGGAGCCAAGAATTGTATAGTTATTCATTTAAAACTAAAACAGTGGTTTGTTTGTCATTACATGTTCCGTTTTCATTGCCATTAAGAAGCACCATAATTCCTTCTTTAACAACAATCATGCCATTTATTTATTTTAATTGTGACAATTATTTTAACTGTACTTTTTTAGTAAATGAATTTAATTTTTCCTCGAGTTAAAGTAGTAATCGAACATGGTTCATTGATCTTCTTTTTTCTGTTAGCGTTCAAGGCTTGCACAAAAAGCCCTATCTACTTACTTTTGGTATAAGAGAATTTTGAATGATCGATAGAAAGAAAAAAATCAAGCAAATCTTGTCTGTCAAGATTTAGTTTCTATTTAAGTCAAATTGACTTTACAATTTGAGTAAGTAATTGAAAGTTAATGACCTAGAACAACGCTAAATTTTATATGTTTTCCAAAGAACAATGGTATTTTTTTCTAGATGGGAACTCACTGCACCAATAATATATATACTATTGCGACAAAATGCAACAACTCAAAAAAAAAAAAAAAAAATACAAAACAAAACACAACTTACGGTACGAATTATTACTAGATTTACAAATTTTACAAATTTTATAAATGTCAGCTTGCTCAGCTGACTGGAAAATTGAACTTGACCATGTAAAATCTGAGCATGCACAAGCATAACTTCTCAACTTGGGAAAAAGGGTAAGATACTACATATCATAATGTATTTTAAGGAAATCGCATTAACTTTATTGAAACTTTTAATTTCTTT
>JAECUM010063533.1:0-13413 GCA_016617855.1 Megalonaias nervosa
ATAATCAAAGTGATTATAAGGGAGTGCAAATTTTTGGCAGTATCGGCAATACTGATTTTGTTTCCCTGCTTCTGAATGAATGAAGTCTGGTATAGCTTGAGTTAGACCTTCTGGTCTGTTGCTCAGTCTTTGTTGCCATGCTTCGAAAGGGGTGTATTGTGACATTTGATCTGTAAATGCGAGGACCATAAAACACTAGGCTACATATGTGCCCCGTCCATATAGAGTCTTAGTCATTATGAATGTTATGCAATAGGCAGAGTGTACACAATGAGTTTTACCTTTCGAACATTTGACATAATTGTTTGTAACCACTGATAAACTCTGTTGAAACGTATCTGTTGACATTCAACAGTATACACGCATTTTTGATACGCGGATCATACCAGATCTATATATATGGTAAGCGCACAATCAGCTGTCAGTTCCTGTATTAAGTCATGCGACTATGTTGTTAAGTTTGATGTTGAAAAGGGTGATTGACAATTTGTTGTCTTGAGGTACACCCATCCGCTGAGGATAGCTTTCATAAAAGTTGGTTCCATTATTAATTATGAAATACCTATTTATTCTCAACAAATTCATATAAGAGCTGTGTGAGGTAAGTGTTTCAGAAAGTAATCGAGTATTTCAGTTGGTATTGCTGAAATAAAAGAAGACGGTTCTTTCTTGCTTGTACTTGTACTTTTATTCCTTTTCTCTTTTTTTCTTTTCAACGCTTAAGGTCCAAGAAGTTTGATATTTCTAAATATTTAATTTACCAAAACAAATGAGGTGTCGGAATTGTACAGCATCCAGCGAATTCGTGTTTTTGTTTAGAATGACATTAAAATAAAATCAAAACAAAACGAATGGAGGGTAACTTTAAATATAGCGTTGATCGATTTAAGACGAACTCTTTTTAGCATTTTTAAGTCTATCTTCAAAAGCAGCTATATTGGCTAATATTTGCGAGATGTATTTAATCTATGCAAGATTTATCAGTCGTTCAAAGAGTTAGCATGCATATTAAATACCATATATGCAGCCGTAATTTACACAATCCAGTGTTATGTATGAACATACATCAAAGAATTTGATATAATTGTATTTTCACAAGGTCAGCTTTTTGTTAATTAGCACAGATGTATTTTGCCTTAGAGCAAGATTAGCGTGCATTCGTTTCCGTCCGATCAGGCGACTCCCGCTCAGATTTTGTTCCAGATTACAACGACTGCCACACATTTGTTCTCCAAAATGTAATAGCAGGTTTAGATCATGTGGAGAGTGTGTTGGAGATTTCATAATACTTAGATTTTATGAGGTTTTTATACCCTATAAATTGTGTTTACTTGTTTTCGTAGCCATATGGCAACAACATAGAAATCAATGGACTAATGATGTAAACTAATGTCTATTGTAAGTATACGTTTAATGCGTATTCACTAAGAAGGAAAATTAAACCCAAAGCACACAAAAAGACTTTCAAATAACATTTAACCCTACATTCAAGCCATTGTTGAAATGCGCGTTATCAGAAAGTAGGGTGATAACGTCACACCTTTACATCAGAGGATTGTCATAGACTGTTACCCTGTCGTACTTATACATATAACTACAACAAGTTCGAGCATTTATCAACCTTGACCTTTCCTAAAATAAATTTGCCACTGACACTTTCTCTTATGTAAGCCGAATTGACGATGTGGATGATTTGATGTACTGATATAATTCAAATATATTTATTGGAGAAAAAGAAATTTTGGATCCAATGCTGCATCGTTTTGCGTTTAACTGTTTTACCGAGGGAATGCATCAAAAACGGAATGTGTCTCTGGAACAATTGATACATGAATTGGCGTTCGGGATAAAAAGAAAATAGATTCGGCTGTGTTTGTCTACTGATAATAGCTGGTCGACGTTTTCAAAGTGATACATTTAAGCTGTTCTTTATTGCAGTACACAAACGCATTTACCTAACAGTAATTTCCTTTGGTTTTTGTGCATCAACCACCCCCCTTACCATCTGTAAACGGTAAATATAGACGTTAATGTTTAAGAAGTGACATAAATGTGCAGAATGATGTTGGCACAGATAAATCAAGGAAAGAAAAAATGGAGGCTTTACATATTTTGCCTGTGTTGTATATCAATATAGTAGATTATGTTCCATAGTTTCCTTGATTCAGTTCATTTACAAAATGATATGGAATTGAAAAATCAGTATTTCCTTTGCCAGGTATAACTATGTCCTCGATAATCAAGGTGTTGATGTACTATATGCGAAAAAAACTCTAAAGTCACCACAAAGTCCAATACGCAAGAAACGGAAATATAAATAATTCTGTTTTGCTTCTGGAGGCGAGAAGTAAACAACAAACTTATTTCTTTTTCACTTTCATACATTAACTGTGATTATAATTGTGCTAACTGACAGAGATGTGAAAAAAACATTGACAATAATACTAGTAAGTATTTCGCAGTGACTTTTTCTGGAGAGTATGATGTGTGCTCCTCTAGACGCATTCTCTCATCAATTTTCCACAATATGCATACTTCACTTATATAAACCAAACAGTTCGAGCAGTGCGACGTAGTACAATTAATTTGTGTGAATTCTTGTGATGTTGATTTGAAGATGATGGCTTAAAATTTTATATCATACCGCAACAGAGAAAGCATCTGCAAAATTAAACTAACACAAATGGAAGCTTTAAATAATGACACTTTAGTAAAAGTAAGTCCAAGTGATTAACTTGTCCTTATCGATGTCTCAGACTGTTGGCAGACATTGTGCTTCTTTAACAAGCTGCAGCTAACATCAAGATATAGACAAGCACATAAAACTTGCAATGTAGACCCTAGAGGTTGTGCAATTGCATTATCTGTGAAGGTGGTAGAGAATATTACAATGTAACAGCACTCTATTAAAACTTTACATAGTCACAGGGGTATGAAATGTCACTGCAAGCTTTAGTTAGGAAATACTGAACCTGGTGATGATCTAGTTGTTTTCCCAGGGAAGGTTGAAAACATGACATCAGTACTCTGTCCAAACCTTTAAACGTTTTGAAAATATTGTCTATTAAAAGAGTTTCGCACGAAACAATTAAACAAAGCCAAATATATTCGTTGTTGACCGTTACCGGGTCGGATACAGCGGTGAATTCCATGTTTTCGTTGTAGAAACAATCCCTGCATGTTTTCGCACTTGGTGATGCCGACAACGATTGAGCGTTTGCCGTACCCGTGAGATGATTTCAAGTTGGCCTCGAGTTGGTAGTGGTACATCACTTTGGTTCCAACTATTAATTTCTTTTTGACTTTTAACAAGAACATGTATTGTGGACCGAGGCTGATTATTTATCATCGAGGTAACGCTCGGAGTTGTATTAACATGAACTTGTTGCATTGCAGCATGATTTAATAAATTCGTAATTGTAAATTATATGAGTTGTGTGCAGCTCCACTATACGCGCCAGTGATGTGACAATAGTAACGAACTTTTTCAGTGGTGGAACTAAGAGCTCCTTCGCAGATCCAGCAATGAGTGGCGTCAGAAAACTTATCAGAATCATCATTAGTCATAATCATGTCTGCGGGCAAAGAGAGCTGTTGCCAGGTCAATTTCGCTTTAACTTCAAGCGATTTAAGAAAAACCTCTACGGAGTGCTTGCTACGATACGACATTACCCGTTACATCTGACTTTGATATAACAACACCCGCAATGGACTTGTTCAGCAACTTGCGTTGTATTTGTTTTAGTTATATTATTTGTCAGGTCCTGGTCGTTGAATGCGTTCGCATATTTCACGTATACAACATCATTATCATTCATAGCCAGAGATGAAATTGAATTCGAAGCAGTTCACATTTATCCAGGATGGTACTTCACCGTCTTTGGCGTTTGTGGTTAAGATTAGATTCAACATTATATTCCTGATGGATTCTGACCGTGGTAATGATTTTGCGGAATTTACCGACGTGGTTTCAGACCAATTCACAGTAGATGCTAACATTGATGGTCACTTTGTCCCACTTGTCGACTGAATTTCTGCTTCAGACCCTCGTATACACTAAAATATAACCCTGTTAAGAGTCAAATAGAAATGAATAGTTGGAACCACATTGATCTACCAATATCAGCTCGAGGCCGACTTGGAATCTTCACATGTGCACGTGAAAACGCTCATACGTTGGCAGCATCACTAGATGCTAAAACACCCAGGGATCGTTTCTACAATAACAAAGTGGAACTCACCGCTGTATCCACCCCGCTTATGTTCACCAACGAATATGCTATTTGTTGGCTTAGCAAGCTGGCAGACATTGGATCCAAATTTCGATTGTCTCTTAAATTCGGTTTGCAAGCAGCATGCGTCAGTGCTCGATTTCTCCATCGTGTTCAGACAGGATTATCATTGTGCTGAGAGTTATTATCGCTAATTAATCAAATTTGTCATTATATTTAATTAAGCATTTTCCCCTAAAACTAAAACTCTTTGTTGTAGAGTGTAAAGGGTATTCGATATTGTATGAGTACACAAACTATTGAATGGTAACAGTTCACTGAAGTCCAGTCACTACTAATTTGCATGATTCACGTGGAAAACTAATTGAAAAACATACACTTGAAAATTAGTTTTTGTTATTTGAAGTTCATTTATAGGCGCGTTTTTTGGAGAGAGAGAGAGAGAGAGAGAGAGAGAGAGAGAGTGGGGGGGGGGGCAGAATAAAAAGAAAAACTAAATAGGCCCAAATGTGGAACTACAAATCTGAATAATATAATAAGGGCATATATATTTTCTGATCGGGAAAAGAAAGTAGTTCCAAAAGTGATATCGCCAATGTGGTTATTTTTCTAGTAACTTATATATGCCAATATCTGATTAAGAAATATATAATATATTATTAATCTTTTAACATGAGAATTATTAAGCATTGTAGTATTAGGCTACAAGTTTTAAAATATCTCTTAAATTATTATCATTTATATGCCTTTTAACTCTTACCTTCTCTGCACTCTTCTGACATTAATCAATTTTTAAATTTAACATGTAACTGCTATTTTCACATCCTTACAATCTTCTTGTATTCTCAACACTAACTCTTCATTCCTTTTGCCTCAGCAGGATATTGGACTTTTGTGCTGTTGTGCCATAAAACAAACAAAAGCAAACAAACAAACAAACAAACAAACAAACACTTCTCCTTTTAGACACTTACACTGAAAATATTCACCACACCTAAAATGAAACCTGATTTAGTACACAATGCAATATTAACCACATACCTTGTATTTTATCACTTTATATTAAAGACACCTTTTCATAATGACTCATCCATATATTTCATGCTACGAATGTCTTCCACCGTTTCTCAAGTACCACACAACCATCCTCTAGATTATTTCAGCACAACTTTTTCAATATGAATTTCCAAGAACATTCTCGAGTCTGGTTTTCCACACATTTGTCACAATTGTCAGAATCGTTTGGCATGTTCAAAGTAATCCAGTTTACAGTTTTGCACTGCGCAAGCCTAACGTTGCCTGTGTTGCAGGTAAGCATATGGCTAGAAAGGTTTATTTACCCAGACGTTCATAATACCTCCTTTTTGAATGACCTATCTCATTATTCTGGACATTTGGTTCATAGGAGAGAGAGAGAGAGAGAGAGAGAGAGAGAGAGAGAGAGAGAGAGAGAGAGAGAGAGAGAGAGAGAGAGAGAAAGTCAAGATGAAATATTACCATGCTCAATGCGTAGGTGTAACGAAAATTATATATCTGACAGTTTTTCAGCGTGTTCGTATCAATGAAAATATTTTGCATTCCGGTGTTTAAACTTTTGTATTTAAGTTCTACGGTTCTTACTTTCATGAATCAATTTTACTAATGCACCCATGTAAGATAAAAGGTAAAAAGTTAGGATGAAGTTTGACTTTATCTATCTGTCCATACTTAATTTTTGTAATCTTCTCTGTTTATTTATCAGTCTGTAGGTCACTAAATGTTTATATGCATGCATGACCGAGCAATCGAGAGAGGTCTAGCCAAAACTATTAACAGAAAACCCAAATACAGGTCCGACTGAGGAACGGGAACTGTATATATTTTTGTTTCTGTTCTGTAAAACATCAAACCAAATTAAACACATGGGCGAAAAGCCCTAATAATTTAGGTCTGGTTGCTTGATGTCACTTGATATCGAGTGTTTTGTCTCCTTATTGACTTACCTGCTTTTACCAGTGTAATATCACACACTCTTTAATATTATTATATGCTCATTTTTGTCTCTGTTCACTTCACATTGTGAGAACCGTTAATATTGTACGATATTGCACTCACGTGCATAAAGGAACTACTTTATATTGTAAACAAACAATGGACGCAGACGCCAGCACTTTTGATTTATTTTATTTGTCTGTGAATGAAGTGAACCAACTGTTTGAGCCATTTGAAAGCAGAGATGTCAAAGCTGACAATGTGGATGAATTCATAGAATCACAGAAAAAACTTTCAAAGAAGCAGGTGACTGAACGTGATATCAGAAATGTGCAGCGATGGCTGTATGATAACAAATATGAGACACGCTGCACTGAAAATATCATTCCCGATCTTTTAAACACGTATTTAACCGAGATGTTTATAACGATTCGCAAAGTCAATGGTTCTGACTATGAGCCAAGTTCTTTAGATTCTATAAGAAACAGCATAGAACGGCTTCTTAAATCTAAAGGGTATCCCGTCTTTCTTAGAGACCGTCCATTTCAGAAATCAATCGAAGCACTAAATTCTAAAAAAAATTAAAAAAATGCAACTGAAGAAGGCTGGTTTTCGAAGAAAAGCAAGAGCATCAGAGCCGATAAGCCACAGTGATGAAGAAGCTTTATTTTCAGCTGGTGAAATGGGCTCTCACACGCCAGTTGCTTTGCAATTTTCCCTGTTCTACTTTTTTTGAAAAATGTTTGGATTAGAGGCCGAGACGAGCACATAAAATTAAAGTCTGAAGATATATCAGTTTTCACAGATTCCACCGGTACCCAATATCTTCAATATGCTGAGAGGGATAGCAAAACATTTGACGGTACTGGGAAGGATGACTACAGATCAACAATACCTCGCATTTTTTCCACCGGAACAGCACCGGAGCGAGACCCTGTTCATCTTTACCTGCAATATTTGAAATGAAGACCCTTGGAAATGATGGATGACGAAAGCCCCTTTTATTTGACACCAATTCCAATGCAGAAACTGACAGAAACTTCCTAGATATGGTAATTATGTTTCTAAAGATTCCATTAATGTCCTTATTTCAAATAAAAATATAAATAAAGAAAAAATAGTCATAAAATATTTTTCAAACAATATAAAGAATGAATGAAAATAAAATTATATCAAAGTAAACAAAAAATATGGGAAAAAAATCTGTAATAAATTGTGCACTGTGCACACACCAAACAATTTTCACAATGAAATGCATCAATCCACGTTGCAAAATATAAGAAAACAGATTTTTATGAACGTGTGGATTGGAAAAAAAACTAAATATAAGATATATTTTACTGGACAAAATATTAAAAATTGCAGGCATTTTCCGAGACCAATGGGGGTTAATCAACTGGGAACTCTGATGAAACAAGCCGCAGAAAGGGCGGAAATCCAGGTGAGAATTACCAAAAATTCAATAAGGAAGACTACTGTGACAACCCTGTCGAAAACTGGCATCCCTCCAACAAGATCATGCAAGTGACTGGGCATAAAAAATATGTCATCTATAACTGGTAATAATAATGAGAATAAATCTACTTGCCTTTTTGTATCTTTAATCTCCTCAAAATATACTTTGTGGGCTGTTTCTGCTAATAAGAATTATCTGGTTTCCAAATACTGATCCACATGGCGGAAATGTACTGTAATATGTAGGCCTATAATCCAGACTACATTTTTGAAACCGAAATCACATTCCAAAGTAGACTGTTCTGCACTCCAAAATGAAAAGAATTTGTTGTTCACTAAAAATAATGTTGAATCCAGCATCTTCTTGAGAATTTAAATTTAAAAACTTTCATATTTTTCCAGCTTACGATTCCAAACTATCCATGGCAGAATAGAAACAATTATGCAGCTTGTTGTCAAAGCCAGTCCCTCAAGTCACATGTACATCGTGCGGAAAACACTCAGAAGGAGATAATCAGAATTTAGCTGGACTGACAGAAAAACTAAACCCCTCCATTCCTGACCAGCTGGGAACTTTATTCAATGGCGCAGTCATACACAGTAAGACTTTAGATTTCAACTTTAGATAGAGCAAAACGGGATTTCTTTTTTAAATGAGTGACCGAGCGGGAGCACGCTATGAAGTTAAAAGGTCGGTGGGCGGAGCTTTGTGCGCATGAATACTGTTATTGTGTGTTGAAGAATCTACGGTTGTGAATTTATTTTGGAATAAAGCATAAATCAAATTCACTGTTTCGTGTAATGTATTTTATTATTAAGCCTTAATGAGCATATAATAAAAAGGTTACTGCATTTGTATGGGAAAATATGAACTCGTTTTGTCGGATGGATATACTACACTCCCAAGGTAGTGCAGTATTTCCATCCGAAATACTCGTTCATATTTTCCCATACAAATGCAGTAACCTATCAATATCTAATTTAAATTATAAATATAGTAACAGCTTGTGATTCTTCAGGTCTAAAGATACGTTATACTTTTTCAGATTTTATGTATTAAGGACAGAGAACCAATAAGCAGATAGGTGGGATTGATTGTACTGTGGTTTTTTATGATGTGCTGTGTAAATGAATTATCCCTTCTCCTGCTATAGGCTATAGTTTATCAGCATGACAGTGGTCACTTAATATAAAGGTTGATATTCTGGTGTACAGCTACTACTATTTCTTCTTCTACTACTACTTAACATATTTACCTTTTGAAATGCATAAGGACAAGTGCGGAAATCCTCAATCTGCGATTTATATGAGTGACATGCTTTCCGTGCAGCTAAAGGATTAATCTTATAGGAAGGACTGTCTGTCCATCTTGTGTTAAAATATCAAAATTGCAACAAACATGTATATTTGTTCACACCAACCGCAAAATAACAATAGTGTCAATTTAAAACGTCACGAATGTCCCCTAAAAGAAACTATGGCGACGATGTCACGTCTTACATATCGGCTTTGCTCACAGGTACAACAGACTTATAATGTGATGATAGCTAACTTGCAGCATTAGTAAAATAAATAATTAAGGCTGAAGCCAGGTGAAGTTTTGCAAGTACTATGTCCAGACCAGGTTTTGATTTCAATCATTTGTAAGCAATATTTTTCTTTAGCTTGCCTTGTAAAGACAAACACAACTAAGATTAAGTTAGAGACTGTGTATAAAGCGCATGTCATACGGAGTGTTAATGATAGAATTATAATTGGGGTGTGGGTGTGGGATAGAGTTAACATATAAACAAAATTTTACAAATTAAATATAAAAAATAATTATTTCGGGTTTTTGTTTTGTTAATATTTACATTGCAAGAATAAACTTTGCTTCCTGAATAGAAACCGACTTACAAGTTTAATGCTGGTTGTAACGAAACTGGTAAGAAATTATTGCCTTTAATATGTTCACGAAATGGTAACTAAGCGCCTTTCCCAAGGACAATATCGAGTCAGCCAACCCGGGATTGCCTGGACAACCCTTGGATACCGAGTCCGACACTCTATCAACTAAGTTACAGCAGATTTTATTATGAGATACAAACAAATACATTTAACCATCTAGGTGTATCGGCATAACACTGTTTTTTTGGCATGTCATGATATGCATCATAAGCATATCATTAGACATGACTTCCTGGGAAGGAATGGTTGACAACATTACGAATTCTACTCTCGATGGGATTCAAACGGATATCACACCCCTTCCCTTGTCTACACTTCTTGTAGTGTTTTAACTGAGCTTTAGTGAATTAACTCAAAACATTTTATGCAGTTTTATTAAAATAGCAAAAATTCATTTACCAGCTTTACATACAGTGACGGCCGCCATTCTCTTTTAGCAGAAGGCTGTGCCATAGTGTTTAGGATACGAAGCCATTCTCTTTTAGCAGAAGGCTGTGCCATAGTGTTTAGGATACGAAGCCATTCTCTTTTAGCAGAAGGCTGTGCCATAGTGTTTAGGATACGAAATACTTCATAATTGTCATATTTCCTAATAACAGCCACTCCCAGAATACTAACTTACAAATCAATAGTTTGCATATAGATCTTGGCAGCCTTTTATTTCACCTATTCTTCTTCATGATACATTCTGTGGTGATTTAGTGTTGTTCATTTAGCAAAGTAAAGCTTACAAGGTGCACATAATTAACTAGGTCACACCTGTCTATCACCTGGATCAACCTAATACAAAATAAAAAGAGTGAACAACACACTAATATACCCTAAAGACCATTCACGTCACAGACCCCATTATTCAACCATGTTCCAATCTTCACGGAAAGGCTCCATTCTTTAATTAGTTTCAAGATAAGTTTTCATTCATAGACTTGTTATGGAGTACATTACGCACTATGTGCATGACTCCTGAATTATCAGCATTATCTACAATTAAATGCTATATTAATTATTGGTTTCTTCGATATATTGTAGTAATAATTCTGAGAAACTATATCACACATAGCTGTCTGGTGGTAAATTTCAATTTTGCTGCCAGATATAAATCTTCATTTCATTATCAAAACCTTTGAGTATACACTGCAAGGACGTCTTGATTGCTTTAATTCATTTTTGTTTTTTTACACAAGCTATTAGTTTGAAATAGTGAGCACATAGCCGAAAGCAAACTCTTCTTCGGGGAAAGGGACTTGTAGGTCCTCGAGAAAGATTGTATCTCTAGGACTGCAGTGCAGATCTTCATCGAGATCTCATTTCATGAGATTTCATAGAAATTAATGGCATGACCCGTGTTGTACTCACAACTGCACTCATTTGGAGTATTACTAACTGTGAAATTTGCAACAAACAATTCTTTCAAAATGAAAATGGTGTAAAAATAATCGGTATTTACGGAAGTTCGACAATTTAGCAATCTTGTAAGAGATAATTCTTTTCAGCAATAGACAACATAAGATATCGCCGTATTTGCAAGTTCTTCGCTTTTGAAAGAAATAATTGTCTGTACCTTGTTTTAAAAAGGATTTAATTTATTTTAGACATGGTTAGATTTCATACGAAAATGTACACGCCTTAGCAGTATTTTAGAGTATTTTAATAAAATTTGGAGTTCGCGAAGCGAGGCATTTATAGCTAATTTGCTGTAGTGAAAAGTAGTAGGTTATCAAGTATGGCACAAATCTGAGGCATGTAGAATGGTTTTATCTCTATTATCTGAATTCATCTTGATTCTTTGCAACGTAATTTAGCATCATCGTTCTATGTGACTGTTTAAACCGTTCCAAACTGAACTTTATGGCAATAGCAAATCGGTACACCAATGTATCCGGGATAGACCGGATGCATCTTCGTGACATCACAATTATATCCATCATGCCCATATTCTTAGCTCAGCTCATCGACGCCAATATTTGAAATTATTCGTCAATATTTTTTAAAGTGCCAGATGAATTTTGATGAAATGATAGTATATATTTCCATACACTTTATGTATTTATCCAAGTACATATGTTATTTTTACTAATTGTTTACCAATAGGCGTGTGATGTATTTTGTTGTAAAAAAATCGTCATCATCATTTTGTAGTAAAAACAAGTCTTGAATGTTTGCTTTTGTTGTTGAAAATGTAGTTCTCATGTATATGCTTGAGAATAATTTCATCAGGTAACTACAGAACTTTGCATTTCCCTACTGAAGATGTCACTAGGAATGGGTCAAGCGTGCAACGTTTGATTAAGGTATGATTTTTATGTACCATGTTCTATCTTTGTCGTCGTTGTCTTTGTTGTTATCTTTGTTGGTGGTAGGGTTGTGGTCTCAGTTTTAAATGAAGGGCATAAATAACCTGTTACATGCTAAAACAACAAATGACACTCTCTAAACTAGAGGATATATCTATGAATAGGTTCATATCAAAATAGTTTTGACGACATACTGTAATGGTGTCCCAAATACTTCATTTCCATTCTGGTATTTCAACGATTACCATTCATTTGAATTACAGCATTTAACTTGCAAAATAACCGAAACAAGATTTTGATCCCCCATCAATTGATTTTTGGTGAACTTTAAATGTTATTAAGGAAATAACGTTTCCTATGAGGGCGAAAATTTATCAAATGTTTGCTAATTTAGAGAATGAGTTTGGTTTGTATGTTCAGCATATCTTTAGTAAAGACCAGATTTTTGCTTATTCGATCATTTTCCTCTCCAAAGCTGTACTACATGCAACATAGAGCTCTTTTCCATTCTCCTGCCTAGCATATACCCATGCGCTTAAAAACGTTTAAATGAACAGCAATGAAAAGCGATAAATAGAGCATCTTGGTCAATTTGATTAAAATTGAGACATACAATAAATAGATATGATGCTAAGTTATGCTGACCTTTAGATTCACCAATCAAATTACAACTCTCATCTTTCTTACAGTGAAAACATCATTCACAATATATCGTTACTGACTATCCGCGTAACAGGAAATGCAACGTTTTATCTGATTGGCTACTAAAACCCGACATCTTTCAGATTTCCATTGTGTCAGAGATCTCTATTTTTATCACACTGGTATACTGGTTAGCCAGAAACAATCATTCGAATCATGGAAATTTGGCGATTTGGGGAGGAAAAAGTAAAGACAGATCGTCCATATCGGCATTGTGGGTTTTTATTTACTTGAACCATATGTTTCTACTTTCGGTTTGTGCGACTACTTGTAATTTATTCCTCTTGTTCGAATACATTGGTTTCCATTATGTGTTATCTTATTAGCCAATATTTTAAAATTAGCGAATCTTGTGTATGGCTTGATATTTTTTACCTTTGATTTGACATCAGCGCTCAACATATAGATCTCCAACCGACGAAAGATAGGGTCTTTTACCTAGATTTGTTTTCGAGTTCAAGTTAAAATACTAAGCAGATTTTACGTCGGAGAGTGAAACTCATTGCATGATGCTTCACTGATACTTCATTATATTATGTGTTGTTGAACACCGCTTCAGTGATCCCACGAAATTTTACGCAATATTTATCATCATCAGCCGTGCAATTCGTGTGTCATTTTTACCTCAAAAGCAAATAATTAATGGTGTATAAATGACAGAAAACTATGTCATTTACAGAGACCATTTACCTGTCCATTTATTTCTGGAAACCATGCAGACGGGAACTCGATTATGCCTAATAGACTTCCGACGAACAAGATAAAGACGCAAGAAAGTTTGTTTCAAAATGAATTCACTTCTGAAAAACTAC
>JAECUM010063537.1:0-14809 GCA_016617855.1 Megalonaias nervosa
TTGTCTTCCATGAGCTGGATGATTTTTTTTTGTGCTACAGTATGGGGGCACTCTGCAGAGTAAGGGGAGTGACGTCCTTTGCAATTAGTTCAAGTAAGTGTTTTTGCAGTACAGTTCCCCTTGTGCTTTCCCCCGCATTTATAGCATCTTGCATGGTATCTACATCTTGAGGTAAAGTGTCATCATCGCTGACAATTGTTGCAGAATCGGGGTTTGTTGATGTATTTTTGTAGTTTAATTGTTGTTCCATGGGATCCTAATTTGATGGTCTTTGGTGGTGGTTCAGCGAACTCTATCAATATCGTAGACGTTTCTTTTCCATGGCTGTTTCTTAGTTTTGTTATTCTTCTGTATGGGATTTTGTGGTACTTTAGGTCGGCTTCCAAATCAGATATAGTTTTCGGTGTGTGTATGCCCGTTAGTTTTAATATTGCTTTACATCCGATGCTTGTGGTTTCTCTCTCCTTTCTTACGCGATTGTCTATTGTTGTGTTACTAGTGGGTATTCTCTTGGTTGTATTGGCGACCGTTGGTGTTCGCTTTGTGTGTGTCTTATATGTTGCCTGGTGCCTTTTGACTGTAACCTTTATGCCGGCTATGTTAGTTATTTCTAGATATTTGGCGAGCTGGCTTGTGGTGTTGCACCAGATGATAATGTAGTTAGAGTGTGGCCTAATGATGCGAAAAATGCCTTTATGATGTTGCATTAACGTTGTCGCTAGGCTTTTGATGCTGATTTGTAAGAACCTTTGGTTGTTACTGGTGATGAATATTGTTATTTCTGGTGGATGATAGTCGTACTTCGTTGGTTTTGGTCTTGTCCGATAATATTAATCTCCTAGTTTTGCGACTGTTTTATTTCATTTTGGGTCTGGCTGCTTGGTGTCATTGTTGTCAGTGTTGGTTTTATTTCCGGTGCCTGTGACGTTTGTATTGCCTTTCTGTTGTCAATGTCCTATTAACTTTATTTGCTGTTCCTTTGTCGTTGGCCGCGGGTGTTTTCTTGATATTGGGTTTTCCTTTAATTGGGTGCTTCCCTTTTGCTGTTATAGGTTCTATTGGGTTTTCCTTTAATTGGGTGCATCTCTTTTGCTGTTATAGGTTCTTCTTCATATTCTGGTGTAATATAGCAGGCATTGTTTGTTGTTTTCATTACTTCCTGCTTTGCTTCTTGTAGAGCTTTTTGTATTTCCCTCATTTTCCTTGCCGTTATGTGTTCAGATGGTCCTGCTTGTTGACTATTGTGTATGATGTGTTTTGGCGTAGGTGTTGCCTTTTGGTGGTGGTATGTGCTGGATTGCGGATCAATGGTTGGTGCTGTTACTGTAGTTGTTGTTGTGATCTTTGCGGTATTGGTGTCCATTGTCATCTGTTTGTGTTGTGTATCATGTCGATGTTGTGTGTTGTTTGTTGTGAGGTTGTCAGGTGTTGTTGGTATTGTAATGGCTGCTGATGCTTTGTTGTCACCATGTTTATTTCTATGGGTATTACTATTGTAGTTGTTGTAGCTCTGTTGTCTGTTGTCTTATTCTCCATTGCGTTGTTATTTACTGTGTTGATGGTTGCTGCCTTTTCGCTGGTAGTTACTGTTCCTTTATTATTGTCCGTCTTTTTTTCTCTTTGGTTGCTGTTAATGTTATTGTTATGTTGTTGTCTGTCTCCTTGTTTTCCTTCGTGTCTTTGGTTTTTGACTTTATATTGTTGTGCTCATTTCCTTGATTTTTGGTTGTTGTTGCATTGCAGTCAGCCTTATTTCTCTCCATGGATGTTGTTGTGTTTGTTGTAATTCTGTTGTCAGTTTTCTTGTTTTCTGTAGTGTTGCTAATGGTGGTGTCAGTGGTTGGTGGACTTTTGATGGTTGTTGTTGCTCCTTTGTTATCAGTTTTTTCTTTTTCCTCAGTGTTGTTATCAGCTTGGTTTTTTCCTATGGCTGTTGTTGTTGTGGTTGTTGTAGATGTGTTGTCAGTTTACTTACTTTCAGTTGTGTTGATAGTTGTGTTGTCTTCTTTATTAACTTCCCTTTTCTTCTCTTCAGTGCTTGCTATTGGTGTAGTTGTTATTATGATGTTGTCGGTCTGTGTGTCTTCCGTTGTGTTGCTGTTTGTTGTAGTTAAGTTGTTTTGGTCGTATTTCTGGCCTTGGAGTGTAGATTCTTGTTTCAGTTTCAGTTGTATGTTGATTGTTTGTTTTGGTGGATATAGTTTTAATAGCATCTTCCAAAGATATTAAGGCAGTATTTGTCTTTTTGGTATAAGCCCTTGTGACTGTCCGTGGTTGGACTTCCATTTCTCGTCGGATGATTTCTTTTGTTGTGGGGGAGTTTAGATAGGTACCTATTACTGATTCCCTGGGGAGTTCCTCTGCTGTACTGTCTTGCGCACTTGTCCTGTTGTCTTGATGTAGGTTGGCTTTTTGCATTTTGTCGTCTGGGCATTTCTTCTGATAAAGTGGATGATGTCGTCTTCCAAAGTGGGTAATCCATGCGAATCAAAATACTCCACACAATCCTCTTTAGGGAAGTAGGCGGCTACCTAGTGGGTTCTTGAGAGATGACTGTCGTCCGTGTTGTTGACATAAGCTTCATTGTCTTGAGGCTTGCGATGAGGCATTTAATCTTTAGCACACACGACACGATTCCAAGAAGCAGTGTACGAACTGTTGTTCAAAAGGTAATGAAGTTCCCAGCTTTCCATTTTTTGTTTTGTTGTTTTTTCTTGTTATTTTACAGGTAATGATAAGTCATCAATTCAATTCTGACTTTTTGCTTGAAAATCTCTGTCAAGTAACCATTTCTTCGCCTTGTCTCCTCACTCTGGGCTTAGAGAGCTTCGATACGATAGTTCTCCAGAGTAGTCAATGGAGGGCAGGAATGATCACGCAAACCTTTATACCACTGAAGCAACACTGCTTCTTCCGTAATGAGACCCCAAGCGTCGTCCAGATACTCGTCCAATTTTTCTTCTTGACTCACCATCAGACATTTATCGTGTTGAATTTGATTGGGATGATCGTTTTGACATTAATAGCAATCTTTTCTTGATCATTTCGGTAATTTTATCCGCCAGGTGTTTGGCAAAACAGGACACTAAATATTGTTCTTGTTCTGGCCATCTGGACGTGACCACCACGTCTTCTTCGTCTTTGTCTTCGGGTTTTGTTTCCATGGTATCCTCCCATTCTATTTCCATAGATTCTCCACCTTTCAAGGAGGGATAAGAGCCTTCCATAGTTTCTAATAGTCTAGAATAACTTCTTTGAATTCGGCATACAGGATGACGTTCACCGTCTTGGGCAGAGGTTCTGTAAACTGAAGTTGCTCAAGGATCTGGCCGCATTTTATAGGGTAGAAAAGTCCCTCGTCGCTGCCTTGGTCTGGAGTGAAATCAAAAGCCCACAAAGCGTAACCTCCTGCATACACCTCGTACGTAATACCGTGACTGGTGTTGGTTCCTAGCTGTCCGGTAGCTTCGTACAGAGACAAGTACGACCTCACGTAATTCTTTTTGTCAAAGTTAGGTTCGAAGGATCTGGTACACAAAGTCTTGCCATCGCGACTGACTTCGATTTTCTTTACTTTGAAGTGCTTAAAGTCAAAAGGGGGATTTTCGTTTTTAACTCCGTTGAAGGCTTCATTGCTCATGATACCAATGATTAAACGCTTGGGTAACTGTCCTTGGAACAGATGATCTTCGACGATGGAATGATGGTGAGCGGGAATGGTAAACGTTTTCACTTCCACGCGTTGTATCGGATACTTGGCGGTCGTTCTGCTCAGTGTGTGATTGATGTCGTTTCCCACTTTAGGTAACACTTCCACGCATCGCACGTAGAGTTTGGCTTCTTGGATGATGGTTTTGTAATTGGCATCAGATGCATCCATCAAATGGAAAGCAGTACTGCTGCGATTCAGTCTCAGGCGGACATCCACGCTGTTCAGCAAATACTTCTCTTGCAACCACATGTCCAAATGAAAGCGATCCATCAATTCTAGACTCTTATCATTCTTGATTTTGTCTCGACGTTCTATAAATCCCACACTGTGGTTTTTAGTTTTATCCACTTCGGTGATGTGCAATTTTTCTGCCGTGTCAGGTTTCCATACCACACAGGCATCAGATGGGTGTTCTTGGCTTCTTTTCCGTACGTCAACAGATTTTCCAGGTATGCTCGGTAAGGGTAAGTATCCATGTTGCTACTGACTTTTTTGTTATTCAAGTACAAATCCACTGAGTTGAACAAGGAATACATGAAATTGTTGACGGGAACTACTTCCTCAGTGTCTATATGATTTCCATCTGAATCTTGAACTTTGACTTTAAACTACAAGTAACTGCTATTTAGATCGATGTAATCTTCGGGCTGTCCTTTGATTTCAAACTCGATGGGGGTTGACAGAGGAAAAGGGATGAAATTCGACCCATTGGGATTCTTACATCGTCATCATAATAGGCGGCATGGCAAACAGATCCAGTTCCGACTTATAACAGGCACAAGACTATCGGTGCATCATTTTCTTTCTTTCGCTCTCTCTGTGATTTTTCTAATAATCAAAAACGTTCAAGTCTCGAACGGTTCTAATTTTCCTAATCTTTCTAGCTCTGGAAATGTGAAGTCCTCTGAAGGGGTGTCTTCTTCATCGTCTATTTCTGCCTTGTCCTTGCTGGGGCTCTAGGGAAGTAGGAATGACTGACTCGGCAGCGCCCAGGGCATTTATAGGAGTTTCTCGTCGGCCCAAAATGTTTTTGCCCGTTTGAAGCAAGACGTATCTGCCTGCTCTCAACAAAGCTTCTTTGGGATTTTGTTTGTCAATGATGACATTTTGGAGAAATTCTTTACCTTGAGTCAACGCGGCATCATTCAAGGCGTGCAATCCCCGTGTCACCATCGGTTTCAAAACTGGAGCCACCGAACGAAAGGCCGATTTTAGCATATCTCCTAAAATATGTTCTCGCTGTCGAGCGACTCCTCAGTACACAGGATACATGACTTACGAGTCGTTAGACAATCGTTTTCGAAAATGGAGTTTCACTGTGACTTTCCCTTTGGTGAATGAAATATTTTGTTCAAGATCTCCTTTTATAGCCATGTTGACAGTGTCGAAATACGACTTACTGACGGTCAAATAGTGAGGATGTACAAATTCTTGGTGAACGTGATAGGTGTTTCCACCTTCCTCGTCAGCGTTTGTGTCAGAATCCACTGTGAAAGGAATGACACGAAGTAACGGTACGGAGGTGTGCCCCACCACGTTGTACTCCACCACATCTGAGTACACAAAAGTCAAATTGAGTCCTTGGCTCAGTTCTACCGGGAAACGAAAATACTCCCCAAAAGTATTGTTGTTGGCAATGACTGGCATGTCCTTACGATTGATTATATTGAGGTCTCCACCGAAAATATCAAACAATTGAGGGGAAAAATTAATGCCCATTATTTTGTCCTCCTGAAATTTCCTCCGTAGGCGACGAGTCGCTTTATCGTACTAAATGGTGACACCTTTTCTGGTTTTCTCCAAGGCCTTGCCAAACACCACATTGAACCTGGCAGCAATCGTGTTCACCAGATGTTGACCGCTAAAATAATAGCCTGCAGGAATTTTAAACATATAGATGTACCGTGGAGTAGTGGTGGACACTTTTCGTTTCTTAGTGACATCGACAGTTTCATTTTCATTCAAGTATTGTTTTGCAGTTGGTCGTTCTGAACTTCGACCTCAAAAGTGTTTTGATTTGGAAGCACATTTAGGACTTGTGTAGGGTGAATGATTTCCACCAAAGCCAGTTCCCAATGGGCTTCGTGATCCAGCTGGATGGTCTGAAGTAATTTGGCTGTGAAGCAGCATAAGGTGTTATTGGGAAACACCTCCATTGAACTGTCACTGGGGAACGTCAAGTAAAATTGGTTATTCATAATTCCAGAGTTCTAGTGTCCGAGGGATCATTGGAAGTCAGAGGAGTGTCTAAAAGAGGATTGTGGTGATTGTTATGGTTAGAGGAATATTTCAGGGACGGATTGGGAAGAAGGTATCCGATGCAACTGCTGAGTAAAATGGTCCACAATTGTTTGACTCCTTGTTGCAAACTCAAATTGGCAATGACAGCACCGATGACACAATTCACCACAAAAATTTGGCAGAAAAAGACGAATTGCGTTTTAGGCACACGTTCTCCACACCACACCCACAAGGGCTGCTTTTGTTCACCTTGTAGAGAAGAAATGTGGGAAGGAGTGGTCACTGCTGCAGTGGTAGAGGCTGAAGTTTTGTTGAAGGGCATGATGGTCACTTCCTTTTATAGTCGATGATTTGCGAAGCGTCGATCCAAGAATCCTTTCCAACGTTCTTTGACTTCTTTGACTCGTCATTTTCCCACTTTACGAGTTCTTAGATCGAGAATGCTTCGATCTCGTATACTTCGTCTTCTTTTTGGTCACACGTTGTAACTCGGGCAAGTAAAAAGTTCCTTTTAGCATTTTCTCCGTTCATGTCTTCCAATTAATAGACGGGAGGATGACGGCCACGCACTCGTTCGGTGACACGAAACAATTTGGTGGGCCAGTTGGGTAAGTTACCTCTGTCGAAAGTGAGTTTGGTTTTGCCAATCTCCTACTTCCAGCACACCACCTTTCTTGGGGACAGTCACTGTTGGGGACGTTCCAAACAGGCGCTCGAAGACGGTCACTTCGTTGTCGGGAGTCACTTCTTTGGGGGAACGTCCGATGCTCCGATGGTAAGATTGGTTGTACGCTTGAGCTAGGTGAGGTAAGACGTCGATGTACTTGAGAGTGTGTTGATGCGTAAAATATTTCCACATGCGTTCTTTCAAAGTACATAAAACGTTCCACGATGCTGGCTTTGGTTTCAGGATTCTCGGAGGTGAAAAAATGAATGTCACGTTTCTTCAGTTCTTTTTGGGAAGCTTGGTTTAGAAATTCGGTGTTTTTGTCGGTTTGCCATCGAAGACGGTGACGACAGCTTTGTTTCAACACCAGTTTGAGGGCTCGCACTAACTCACTGCTCGATTTGGAAGTCAATGGCACGACCCAAGCAAATTTGGAAAAGACGCCGATGACACAAAACAAATATTTGTAGCCACGATTTTAGGTGGCCAAATGAGAGACATCGGCTAAATCGGCTTGCCATTGATGATCGATGCCCTCTACTCGGGTGCGACTTCTGGAAAATTTTCGTCGAATGGGTTTGTGCAAAGTGTAGGTGGCTTGTTCTTGTAACCATCGTTGCACTTGAGGTAAACGGACACTTTTCAATGGAGTTTTGGCAGCACGATACAATTTCTGAACTCCTTCGTAACCTGCAGGATGGGATGGATCATAGTAAATGCTGGCTAACACCTTCTCCATTTTTTATTAAGTTATCCACTCTTCACGGATGCTACTCTGAATGGGGCGATGGGGTGGTTTTGGAAACGGCTTTACGTGTCCGATGTGCCACGGGAGTAGAAGTCGAAAGTATTGGTGGTGGTGGTGGTAGCGGTAATGGCATGGCTTTGGTCTTCTTTTCTTTTTTCACTTCAGGTGTCCCTTCTTTCTTTTTTATTTCTGTCGAAGGAGCAGTGGACATCATCTTTTTAACCCATGCTTTAAGTTGTAGGGGAAGGGGTCATCTAGGACGCTGCAATCTTACTAGGGATGGGAGCTGCTGACGGTGTTTGAAAGACTTCTCGTGCCTCTTCTTCCTCAGGCATCCATGGGGCTGCGTCTGTCTTGACCGCTGGGGGAAGTGGTGGTGGTGATGATGGACTCTTCATCAGGGTCTTAAAATCCTTCAGAGTTGGTAGAGCTGTTTTGTCTAAAGCTTTCTGGTAGATGAGTTGCAGTAGTTGCAACAGTTGACCGTATCTTTGCGATTTTTCCGTTTCTGACAAATCGCTGCGATCCATCAACGATTGTAATTCTTGTTGTAACTGGGTCATCTCGGTGAAATGAGGATTGGGAGGTAAATGCGGGGTCCGTTGTTCTTGCAATCGATGGTATTCCATCCATCGTTTGTAAGGTACTAAAGCCAGTTTTCATCCTTCCATCAGATTTCAATGGTCACGTCTGAGATCTTTTAACTCCAGAGTCTTCCTTTTATCTTCTTGGTCCTTTTTATCTTGGACCCATTCCTTGTGAAGCAGCTCCCTGCATGAGTCCCATAATCGTTGTTCCCAATACTCCGTTGTGCACGGGTGCTAACAACATGGGTAAAAAGGATAAAAAGCCTCCGCATTGTACCAACATATTTTTCTTTTGATGAATGGGTATTTTCTTTTGGACCATATAACGAAGAACGTGTCGATGCTTAGCTAAGCAATCTTTCTGGTGTTTAGACAAAGGTATCGTTCCTTTCAAGACATTCAGACAACATTCGCACACGGTATCAATGACGTCTTTGGAGGCAGTTTGAATGAGTTTTTTTTTTCGCATGGGTGAAGGGGCTTTTGACAGGACGGACAACACGTCCCAATGTTTGGCTAAACGAGGAGGCAGTCCTTTCCTTTTCTTTCCTTTGGGGGTAGAAGAAGAATGTCTTTTTGGGGGGTGACATCTTTGTTTGCTCCGGGGCACACATACACAAAATAAGCTGACGCCAATGACTTGGCACACGCCCTTTTATCTTGTTTTTGGACTATCGCTTCATGAAAAATGTGACGACTTTTCGCCCAAAATTGCGAAACAATCCTACCTTTTGGTTGCTCCTTTTTTTCTTTGGTCGACTGCTTCCTTTCAGGGGTAGACGTCGATACTTGGCGAAGCAATTTTTTCGGATGACGTGACTGTCCTTTTCTTTTTCCTTTTCCTTTTTGGACAGAAGAACGACGATGGTGACGGTGTACACTTCTTTTGGGGACATCTTTGGGCGTTCAGGAGCACAAAAACACCGAGCACATCGTTTACCTCAGGTATTTTTTACACTTGAATGCGTCGCCACTGATTGTCTTTACGTCGTATCAACTGGATGACAGGCACCATTTGACGTTGAGGGATTCGCTTCGGACGAAATCGGGACAGTTCTCGCTTGGATAAATCCAGTAAACTCTGTAACATGCCCGATGTCTCTTGGACATCGATTTTGGGGGCAGGTACTTTGTGAGCAGCGGCCACTGCCGCTAAAGAGGAAGAGGATGTCACCGCTGGAGGAGAAGTTCTTGGGGACGCGGGTTTCCTTTTTTTAGTAAAATTAGGAAAAAAATGTGTGAAATCGGGTTTGGCTGGCATCACCAGCAACGGAGAAGTTGAAATACCTGAGGCTACTGGAGACGCGATCACCGTTGCGGATGGTCGTGGTTTGCCAATGTAAGGTTGCTTCCTGGCTGCAGTGTCTCTCTTGTGGGTAGAAGGTGTTTTCCGTGGACTGCTCCTTATCTTTTTCTGAGGCTATAACCTGGTCTTGACATCGTTGTTCTTTTTCAGTTTTTTCAGGGTGGGTCGGGGTGTGGCTTTTTTCTTGGGGAGGACTTTGGGGGCATTAGGATCCCCATTTTAAGAGCGAAAGAATGATGACACCTCCTAAAGAACCGCTACCTCCAGGTTTCAAAATGATTTGGTTTTTGGTTTGAGTGTCGATGTGGAGATTGGCTAGTTGCGTCAAGGCTACTTTGTTTCTCTCAAGAAAGCACACCCCCCCCCCCAACCCCAACTCCCCAACAGATCACTTTATTCAATAAATAGAAAAGCTGATAATTATTTTATTCCGAAGGAAAATGAAACGCGATTTTGTTCATTTGACAGGTGACAACAAGTCATTTTGCCTTAAGGGTTTCAATTCATTGACAATCATAGAAAAATTAAAACAAGAAATTTGATGAGTATTGGTCACTGTTTTGTACAACGTGTATAGTTATTGTTTGCTTGAGGAAACGCATGAAACAACGGTCAAGAAAACTTCAGAAAATTGTATCATCATCTGCATGTTATTATGTGATAAAAAATGTGGCTGCTCAGAAACACATGACGCTTGGAAACTGATGCCACGCTATACAATATGGAGAAGTATTGACCGCAGCTATGTAAAATTATTAACCGCTGCCTTCTCTAGTAAACATCTGCCCTTTTTCGGGGAATTGCGATTTGGTTTCGTTGAAATCGAAATGGCGTCGTCAATGGCTTAAATTTTGACTTTCCCAACGCTGATTCAAGGAGAAATAGAGTTATTACATTAATTATTTAAAGATTATATGAATCTGGAGGCAAGAGAGCTGCTACTAAGTCCAGGTACCGTTGAAAATTAGACAAAGCCCAATATTAATGCGGCGACCCCAAGAGGTGTAAAAAAATCAAGTGCTGCTTAGAGGTTGTGACGAGAGAGGCGGTATTTGTTTGGTGATCTGGAAACCCGAAAGCTCTGAACTGTGCAGTGATTTACTTGTTGGGAAAGCTGTGTTGATAATGGAGTTAAGACGAACTTAGTTTTACTGTGTTGATACATACAGTTAAAATATACACCTTGTGGCAAAGAAAATATACTTTCAGAAGTTTATTGAACAGTATATTAGATGATTCTTTGTTCTTCTATCAAAGCTTACAGTTAGAGGTTGTTAACACATTTTGTAGTTTTGGAATTGGTTTTACAATAGGGGTTCTTTCACATTTGCTCAACAATCGTTAAATGAACAATTGTCGAAGGCATTATTTGCAATGGATAAATATTTATACAAGTTTGGAAACGTGACTACCCACAAGGAAAGGTAACATATGAAATCATCAACACACTAATTTCACCAATTATTAAATATAGATCAGAAGTATGGGAATTCAGTGAAGGAAATGCTAATGAATAGTTGCATTTAAATGTTTGCAAACTTCATGGCATTACCAAATATCTACCCAAAATAATGTTAATGCTTACTGTCAGCGAAAGCAATCCAGGAAGGAAAACTTGGCCATTGTTATTCCGGAATTTATTAAATAGCCTTGGTCTGTGGGAAGAGTGAATAAATCAAGCTGTTGGGAACATAAAGGTTTTCTTATCTTCAGTTAAACAACGGCTATGTGACCAATTATCCAAAACTGGCAATAAAAAATTTGGAGAATCTTCAAGGGCTAGATTATATAGAAAGGATTATATTAAATAAAGACTTTTTTCTGCCCCAATTTTAATTAAAAAAAAATAACATTGTTCCATTTTCTGACTCTTTGTCTAATTGTGTTTTTCACGATACAACTAAAACACTCCTGCATTCATGATGTTTATAAAGTTCATAGCTTGCTATTGTTCATAGAGTAAGGTGGTCAAAGCTAAAATACATTATATAAAATATACAGAATGTTTATTAAATTGTAAACTGTTACAATCGTCAGCTTCAAAAAGGAATTGTTGAACATAACTACAAGTCAGCTTCAAGCTAGACAGCGTAAGCCAATATATACGTTGAAACTAAGCTGTGGTAAACCGACTGGCCGCCACGGAAGAACCAGGATCCAATTTCGGAAGAATATTTATTTTTCTTGCTTATTGTACTAACCTTTTGAATGTGACTATACTAGATATTAGTAATAAAGCTAGTTTGAAGGCACGTTTAGCATATTATCGAACCCGCAATACCCGCTTAAGCCAGCCTCTGTGTCTCTTTGGGGAAAGGCATTTAGCTCCCATTTTCCCGTCATATATAGCCAACAATGTGTTAAACGTGCCATTACAAGCAACGAAAGCAAAAATAACTCCCTCTTTATTAAAACGGTGATCCTTTACCTGGTATGATGCCTCTGTATCTGACAGGGAATATATGTCCTCGTCCAATGGTAAATTGAACCGGCCGTGTCTGTCATAATAGTTAGTTGTAGGTGCACGAATGTAATACATGCAGCTCTACTTAAATAAACTATGTATCTTTTATCAATATCTGTATTTCAGCTTTCTAGCAGCCATAGAAAAAGATGCGATACTTGTTACAGGATATAATCATTAGTGAATTACATGCCCAGCTTTTTATGTTAATTGAATGACTCTGTCTGTGTATCTCTCTCACAGTAGTAATAAAACAAAGGTGATATGTACTTTTTACCACCTCATTAAGCAATAGTTTCAGTCTCAAAGGTGTAATCATGATGTCAAAAGTGAAGGCTAAGATTATTTGCTGGACAAATTCTAAAGATCCATCCACACAATTAAGAATGTTTTAACCATGTAATGGGTGTGGGGTTGGATATCGGTAATGTTATACACCCTGCACGTTGGAATGGAAGTATTAATCTGTTTAAACTATTTGAACGTGACAGATTGTAAGGTGGTCCTTAATGTGCGGTATTTATCTCTTAAGTGAAATAGATTTCATATTTCGGTTCTCAAGTACCAATTTAAAGATGTTTAAACAGTGGTATTACTTTGTCGGATGCCAAGCATGTCAACCTGGGCTTGATAAAACTACATGTATTGTGATATTAGTTCTTGTCCTTGTAATGTCCCACATTTAACCTAAATCAAAATGGCTTGTTTTTCTGATAAGAAATAAACTATAGCTAAGCAAAGATTAGTTGTTACAGCTTGTTAAGCAAGACTCCCAATAGTACGCTCAAAACAACAAACTCAGATATTATACGTAGATGAAATCATCGTAATCAAAATTTAGCAAGAAATCGAAGTTTAGAAAATCCAGAAAATTATACTGACTTTATTTCAATCAAAGTTTGAATACATTTAAGTTTTCAAATTTGTAGCCTGAGCCGGAGTTTTGCTGAAAACATTTCATGCATTTGGGACCAGGAATTTAGGTATGTAATACCTGCAATAATTATCATTTAGCAAGGTAGTATCCAAAGGTAATATATAATATTTCTGGTTCAAATTTTGTGATCAGTGTCATCATATTATTCCTATGAAAATGCTCTCCTCCAACCACATCAAATTAAGAGTTTTAAGATTAAACTACAGACAAAATAATTCATTTGAACGCTATGTTTGAAACCATACAGCGTTTGTTATTTTCTCTTCAGTTTCTGTAGATTAAAATGTGGAATGTTCGACTGCAAGTTACAATTGTTCCTCATACGTTACTCAGGTTTATTTTTGGTCATTTTTTTTACCAAGTGTTACGACTCTGTGGTCATAAACTAAGTAAAATAAAGAAGTAAGACCAAGAAGTCTTGTAAAACTTAACAAACAATTTTATTATCTATGTTATAAAATTAAAATGTGAGAGGAAGTTACAGTATTATGATGTGACACGAAAACAATCCTGAAAAAGTTCTTTGAAAGTCCAAAAGAATGAAAAGTTCCGTATAAATTTCAAAATCGAAAATGTACTGGTCCTCCAAGGAATGTGACGTTGCCAAAATGGCGTGATCCAGAACGTATTTAAATAATTCACAATAGTTTCAGAATAATATTAAAGTCCAACTGAGAAATTTTTATTTTAACTGAAGAATCTAAACAAAATGTTTTTCATCTCCAATAAAATCAAAGTACAACATAAAACTCGTCCGCAGAATTGATATTACAACAAGAACACAACAAATAAAAATGACTCAAAAGTAGGAATGAAATCTGATTGCTCATATCCCTACCTTATGCACACTTTCCATTATGACTATATTTCACAACATACCCC
This sequence comes from Megalonaias nervosa, assembly GCA_016617855.1. Classification (NCBI taxonomy): domain Eukaryota; kingdom Metazoa; phylum Mollusca; class Bivalvia; order Unionida; family Unionidae; genus Megalonaias; species Megalonaias nervosa. The sequence goes on from JAECUM010063537.1 coordinate 13,545, forward strand.
CACGTGATAGATCATACTACTCATTCTAATGTTTCAAAATACATATCCATGTGACCTAGCCCATCCAATGGAAAATTACTTAGTTTTTCTAGAACCGTTCAAATCCCATCAGTCAATTGGAAAAAAGTACGCATCTTGTAAACATATTTCCTAATAAGTCTATTAATTTTATTTATAGATTCCGGGCAATTCTTAAACTATCAATATTCTGAAAAACAGATCCTAGTCACGTAAGCAGCGTTTGACTAAAGATAACTACAATTTTTCAGCCAAGTTCCAAAAATTAGAAACACATGTACCAGGAGTTATTAAAATATACATATATATCAGGCATGCTAATAACTTGTTGCATGCAAAAGATTCAGAAAATTAACAAAAAATAAATAATGTCATTTTAAAAAATTTTGGGAATAGTTTATGGATAGACAGTATCAATGAAAACTGCATGGAAAATATGACAAATGTTCGTTGATATTTTCTTAACACAGTTTCCACGGCAAGCAACACGTTAACACAAAAATTATATCAGAAATTAAATCAGACCTTCTTATACTTACAATATACATCATACGATGGAAATTGGAGATGAGAGTAGAGAACGACCCTTATTCAATATAGCCCCTTGTCCCAAAAGTTGGCTACAATGGTATGTAGAGGTAGTAACAGTGACAAAATTTAGAAACTCCCTTTCAAATGTAAGAATGTCTGTCCACACATTACATGCTGAACCACTAGATCAAAGAAGTTGAAATTATTCCAACGTGATGGAAGATGAGTGTTTTGGTTGAGTATGCAAATGTTATTTCCCGCTCAGAAAGAAGTATATAAACTCTTATTTTTTTATTGGTCCGAGTATGCTGAACTTTATTAAATTACTCAATTCCACAGAACTACTGAATTTAGAAATCTGGGAAATTATATTCATAGAGCACTAATTGAACGTATTAATATGATGAAATACAACCTAAAGTTAGTTCTCCTTTTTGATTGTTCAATACATGCATTACTGTGTCATATTACGTGTATAATGTACTTTTGATACTATTAAGTACAGCATGTTGAATACTGCTTGTTAATTGATGACACGTTATGTTTCTTCTTCCGAAGTAAGCTAATGCATGTGATTGAACAAACATATTCTGGCTGGAGTAGTTTACATGTCACAAATTAACGTGTTGTAATCTTACTTCGTATCATATAACATCTATAAATGAATGCAGGTAAGTGTGCTATGTGCGTGTGTGTGTGCCTATCACACTATCTCA
>JAECUM010063538.1:0-12126 GCA_016617855.1 Megalonaias nervosa
TTTCTACTATCCGAACTTTAACTACATATTTCTCTCCTGGAAATTTATATAAAATTATCATACGATAAAATCTGTAATGAAAAGCAAGTTAAACATTTTATCTTGTGAAATTGCTTTCATGATGTTATTCCGCCCGTGGTAGATTGGGCTACTTCTGTCTGATGGAATCAGGCCACAATTAATAATTCCAGTTTAGTACCCACGAATGTAGTTCCAGTTTATTTTTAGAGCATTTTTTCCTGTCTCCGTTTGGTGGTGATACAAGAGTTAGATTTAGGCATTCTTGGTATGGATTTAAAGGCAATTGTTTATTCTTTAGAATATGAGCTTATGGTGTGGTTGTCTGTGTGTGTTTCGGCGACAGTGTACAGTGAGTAATGAGGTCTTGGTGATGATCCGGAACTGAAATTTGTGTTCCATTGCACGTTGGTTTGTTTACAGTCAAGCCTTTAAAAAAAATGCAGGTGAACCTTTGACAAGAACTTCACCGTGAAGTCATCTTTGAAGGTATTTTAGAATAACATATGATTTGTATTGATTGTCACACGGTGGAAAGTTCAGTACTGAGAAACAAATGTAGAGGATATATAGTAAAATTAATTGTGTTCTATGGCCTGATCGATTTTGCTAGTAGGGTTCTATAGCTCACATCCGCGATATTCCAAAATATCTCTGCTCAGAACCACTTAACATCTGCGTTGGGAACCAATGGCCATACCTAAAACGCGCGTTGAAGCAATATTGAGTCCGGCACGTATGACATTATTCCGGATTATACTTATACTTAATTATATTATTATTATTATTATTATTATTATTATTATTATTATTACTGTTGTTGTAGTTGTTCATGACCACACTGCTGATGTAAGTTTAAAATAGTATCATTGCCCAATTATTGATATAGCAAAACTATTGTAAGCTTGTTATTGATGTAGGCCCTTTCATCATATTTAAAGATATCATATTTAACATTTAAGAAAATACCCTTAACTTGTTTACTGATTTGCCTTAATGAAATTAAAACTTTTCTGATGAACTTACATAGGATCAACTGCAATTAGTTCAAAATCTAGGTAAAACTGACAGAAAGTCTTTTACTAATTACCCGAATTGGAAGTGAACATATAATTTAATTCATACTGACGACAACGTTGTAGATTTATAATGTTTTCATTTCGCATTGCTTTTAAATTTACAATGCATTTCTTCTTTTTGCTTTTCACAAAAAAAGCAGAATGTCATCATCATCATCATTATCATCATTATCATCATCATCAACAACAACAACAATAACAACAACAACAAGAATAGCACAACAAAATCCCGATATGGTAGTAATTTATTACTTCATGCTGTGTCTCCATGTATAATTTATTTTATTTGTTAGTCTCCATATAAATCATTCATAACACTGGTGGCTAGGTTGGCATTTATATGAGATAATTCATGTCTCATTTGATCCAACATTTTAATGCTTTCTTTTCCCTATTCTGATCTCTATATGCGTACTGCAGTTTTTAAAAAAAAATAGTTATAAGTAAAGTGCTTATACTTATATCTCTGAGTAAAGTGATATATGTCAAAATCTACAAATTACTAAAAGGTTTTAATTGGATTCATTTTTTAATAAGAGTACTGACTGTCTAAACAGTTCAAGAAATAAAAACTGTAGATGGTAAGAAAACTAAAGCAAATAATATCATCAGTATAAACAGCAATAGTAGTAATGGTTGTAGTTCTCATGCGCTGACTCGGAAATCTCTCTGTCGGATTCAGTTTCGTTAAATGTTCTTTTCGTATGTTTTTCATAGTTTAGCTTTTCATTCCAAATTGTGCTATTTCTAGTTGAAACTGACCCTCCCCCTCCTCTTCTTGAACCCACTATCTGTATTTTTAGTAGTATTTAGTGCTTACATTGAAGTATTCAGTCAAAAACTCCGCAAGTCAAACATAAATGTTACTTCTCAGTGGCGTACTAAGGGTTGTTGCGAGGGGGGCGGTCCGCCCCGGGTGACAGCCAAAAGGGGCGAGGGGGCTATCCGGACAGTTGAAATACCAGTACAAGTTTTCAAAAACCAAATGAAAAATTCGCCAAAGTAAAAGTTATTTTCAATTTGCTTATGACAGCACTGTATTGTTTAAAAATCTACTTGCAAACATAATATTTTTTTGTGTGTTTACATTTTAAAATTATTGGGGTGGGGGGCAAAGGATGATCTGCCCCGGGTGCCAAATACTTTAGTTACGCCCCTGTTACTTTTACATTATATAGCGAGCAAATTTAAGAGCTTATTATTTTGTCCTGAAGATAACATGTAAAATATTACATAATACAAGAAATTGTAAAATAAAATGATGCTCAAAACAGTGCCTATAATTTTTGTTTTCTAATAAAAGTATTAGCAATAAATACTTTTAGCATTGTCCTTTCAAAAAGAAATCCTAAATATTAATTGCAGATAATGGTCTGCATTACACATCCGCTATAGTCAATTTGCGATATACCATGGATTCGGGCATGTTAAAAGTAATGCAAAAAATATTCACAGAATAATGGTCTTGCTTCAAGAGCTGTTTAAATAATGAAAAGAATGCTTAGAAAGGCAGACGATCCTTCCAAACCTATTTTGACATTATCGTGTAACATCATTATTGCTGAATTACTGATGGGAAGAAAATTACTAGTTATTTTGCCAACGGCACCAGAACACTTGTTGCCGAAGTGGCAAGATTTAAAGAAACTGAAGAAATCGGAAAACTATAAAATGCTCAAAAGAAAAATTATGAACTTCGACATAGCACCCAAAATACGAAAACACTTCCAGCAGGGAATAAAGCATGGATGAAAGATAATTTTTCTTCAGGCATTGTTAAATATGAGGCATCTACATCTCGTTTATACACTGTAACATTATACATGTGTAACTGACCTATCAGAACCCTCTGTGCATGAGTCATAGTTCAGCTGGTACTATCTAGAGGCGTCTGCCTCTTTGATAGCACTATGTGTTAAGACCTGAGTAAAAGAAGTGATGCGGTCAAAGCCAACTATGTTCTACTTTGGGTAGGCGACAAAGGTAGAGAAGTTCTAACCAAAAGGAACCTCTCATTACCCATGACGTCCCTGAATACCCATGGCAAAAAGTCGCCACAGACCTATTTACATGGGATAATAAAGAGTACATTGTTGTAGTAGATTATTTCAGTTGCTGCTTCGAAGTTAAGGCACTCGTAAGCTCAAAACGTTGCACTGTTATCAATCACAAGAAAAGCATTTTCGCGCGCTTTGGAATACCGAAGTCGTTGTCAGCGACAATCAAACATGCTATTCTTCCCGCGAGTTCGCAAGCTTCGCGAAAGAATAGGACTTTAAACACGTTACATCGAGTCCCACATACCCTCAGTCGGACGGCCTAGCAGAGAAAACAGTTCAAACTGTAAAGAGAATTCTCTCAAAAGCAAAAGCTGACGGCAGAGAACCACTTATAGGCATATTAGAGTATCGAGCCACTGCTCTTGATATCGGGTTCTTACCAGCAGAATTGTTGATGGGGAGACAGCTTAGATCAATTCTCCCAACAACCCGCGAAAAATTAATTCCCAAAACACCCATCACCGCTGAGGTCAAAAAGAAAATTACACTTCGTAAGGAGAAAACAAAGAATTATTATGATAAAAGTGCAAAACCACTTAAACCACTTAACTAAGGGGAATCAGCCCGAGTTCAATTGAAAGGTCAAAACTGGGAACCTGCAGTTGTAATAAGAAAGCACAGCGAAAGGTCATATACAGTTCTCACCAAAGATGGTACCATTTATCGTCGCAATAGACGTCAGCTCATGAAAACTAATGAAACACCCCCCACCCCACCCCACAATGTAATATAAATGTGCCCTTCTCTCAGATTGAAAACACACTGTGTACAGCTGTATCACTCCCCTCAAATGCCAGTAAATCAATTTCAGAATCAATGGAATCTCAATGTTTCAGCCAAAGTACGCCTGAGCCTGACGCAAGAATCCCTCAAAATTGTCAGCAAAGCCGATGCTACACACGTTCTGGAAGGCTAGTAAAACCAAAGATAATAGTGTCAGTGTAATATCAGTTCCTAAAACCTCGACATATCCTGGATAAGAAACAGTTGTAAAATCCTGCACTCACAGATAAGAGAGACTCAGCTAATAGAACAGTCATTGGTGTAGCACAATGTATGGTTTTGTTGATAAACACAGACGGTGATTCATGATATGGACTAACAGTGTACATTAAATAGCAATCAAACAAGCAACAAGATCTTTAAAAATATATACAATGCATTCTCAGTCTGTCTCAGAGATTTATTCGTTAATCATTGTAATCATTGCTATCAAAGACGCGCTTGATTTTGATATTTTAGTTATAATGGCTCATGATTCATTTTGACAGTTTGTTTAAAGTTTTATTAAAGCTTGTTCTTTGTAAGAAGAGAGATGTCACATTATACATGTGTAACTGACCAATCAGAACCCTCTGTGCATGAGTTATAGTTACTGGTACTATCTAGTGGCGTCTGCCTCTTTGATAGCACCCTGTGTAAAGACCTCACAGTAGTCACTTGTATATATTAATGTTATTGATAGTTAGAACACGGCGTCTTATCTTATGTTTTAATGCAATAACACAACACACATGGTAGTAACGGTTGAGGGAGAGATATGGCGTAAAATGGAGACATTTAATTCCCTTGCCTACAACAGTATCAAAGCTTGTCCGAGAGATTTTTTTTTGTAAAACCCTGATACTTGACTCTTGATGAAAGCAAATCAGCATCTATCAAGCAAACCTGATATTTCACACGTTCGGAAAGATTGTGAAACCCACGTGAGAGACAGAACTTGTACAAATGAAGCGGACAGCAGCTTGTTCAGAAATGCGGTCACCGGGTCACATTTCATTTTAAATGTTAACATAATCAGGACGGAAAACGTTGTGTTGGCCTAATTCTAACTAGCTTTAAATATCACTCAACTGTTCTTGAGAAAGAAAGTAATCAGACATTCCACACTAGACTAGAACTGATTTACATCAACGGCTGGTCTATGTTATGCCTTCACTAAGGTATAAGTTCAATGAGAAAAATACTTTGAGGGCAGTCATGTCTCCTCTTGACAACTGTACCGATGTTTTGTAATTAATAAATACTTATTATGAGTTGAAAACAAAATATGCGATATAGATTAAACGTATTCGTTCATATTATCATAAAGAAGCAAATATCCAATAATGTACCCTTCTTACTATCCAGGTTAATATGCAGAATAAAAGCCGTCTTTTTACCGATTGAGTCTGGTTCACTTCATGGATAAATGGTGCTCACCTGGATTATTCTGTTTCATATATAACTTCGAACTAGTAATTGATAATAGCCTATAAGAGATCATAATTCCCTACCATATACTTTACCTCTTTCAACTGTACCTTACCTTCCCAGATAATAATCGCCCTCATATTGTGTATCGCATCGTTCATTATATATATTCTCCACTCCTGATTTTTACATAATAATTTCATGCGTTTCTCTTTGTGTTTGCCACCTTTCGTTCAATGTTAATTTCTCTTTCCATTTTATAATAATAATAATAATAATAATAATAATAATAAAAGTTTTTATTTGATGAGGGTGACACAATTACTACAAAAACTAATTTCCTTTGTGTCTTTCGGTTATCTACATATGTAGAGGCAAATATATAAAATGCAGCTGAGAAACATAGCATACAGAAAAGGTATAATGATTGATATACACAAGAACAATTAAGTGTGGACACAGCACACACAGCATTGTGTACACCACCATGCATGATTGAAAGCTTTTTCATTCACACACACACACACACACACACACACACACACACACACATGGGTGAACGCCCAGGGACATTTTATATATTACATACATATACAAATATACCACAAAATTGGCCACGACCGGTTATAGACATTATTTGGATTGCATCGCATTTCAAACACCTGTGACGAAAGGAAGGCACTGAAGATGCTTTTTTAACATACATATAGGTAGACAATTCCAAATGATTGGACCCAAGAAGGCCAAACTATTTTTATACAATTACATTTTGGGCTTGGGAAGAAGATAGTTATAATTTGACATAGAGCGTAGTATCGATAGGCCAGAAACTGTATTGGCATTATTTGTCCTTTTACTGAACATATCATTTATATAGCTGGGCATATAATCATTAGAAACTAAGTCTTTCCACTTTCAAAAAAATTCTTTTACAAGCATTACCACATATGATGTTGTCACTCATATGCATACGTAATATTAATTTCATGTCGTACGCTAACATTATTCTCATCTCGTTTTAAGTCATACTTGCTTTACATACCTTACATATTGATTGTGATGCATCTATCGCTCTCCTTTTCATAATATATTTGCTGAGTGCGCTCCTGCACATGCGATGCTGGTGACATATATACATATGTTATTGAATAAAATCTATGAATAACAATAACAATACAATCAGCGTCACTATTTAGCACCACCTGGATCAACAAGTTGTTCTCCGCCTTTTTTCTGACATAACTTGAGGTGCCACAAGGCATGTCAGAAAAAAGGCGGAGAACAGCTCTTAGGTGTACAGCACCGCAATAAACCAATATCATGAGAATAAATTAAAGACAACAGCAGCACAAAAACCACGTTCACCAATAACAATAATAATAATAATAATAATGAGAAGAAGAAGAAAAAGGACAAGAATTTACTTGACATAATTGATCTGTTGATGGTGTACAAAGTTAGCTTTTCTTAAACTTAATGGTTTCGTTTGTTTCTTTTACTTAGTTTAACACAATAGAGTTGTAACACTTCATATAGACCCAAACTTAAAGTATCAAGAGATGCTAATTGTTGATACACTTTCCATGTTTTTGATTTGTTTGATCTATTTGAAGATGTGGACCATTTGTCTTTCAAAGGGCTCATCACAGACCACTTTACAAATCTGGAAGTCATTACAGTGATGAAACATACATCGAAAGAAAGACAGCAATGGAATCAATTTCTTTTCTTCTGTCTGAATTATTCTAGTATCATGTCTCTATGATTCTCGTAAAATATTTTCTATTTCCACAATTTAAGAGGAACTTTACAAAACCATATATTACTATAATAGTTCCATCGTCGATTTTATTAAAAATGTAGACGTACCAGAAATAATATGCAGATGGAAAACTGGAATGGAATTATAAAACTACCTGACATTGATAATTCAGTCAAACTAGATATTCATATAAAATACAAAGTTATTATTTTGGTGCTAGGTTTTATATATTGGAAGATAAAAGACTAAAATTTTGGCTGATAAAGAAGATGAAATGTGGACAGAAATACAAACTACAAAAGAATAATTTAACCATTATGCCAATTGCTACAACTCGTTGCACAAATGTTCCATGCACAAGGTTCGTGTCAATTTTGATCATATGCTTTTGTAAACTTCCATGTTAATGTTCATTTCAAAAACTTTATTTTAATTTAATTTTATTTTTATTTTTATTTTATTTTATTTTACATTATTTATTTTAATATAATATTTTAATGGCCATAGTCTCTTCATTGTTATCCATATATTATTACCGTTTACTGATAATACACTTTTAATATAGCCAAAGACAATTTCATGCCTAAAGTACTACTTCCTTTATGTACTTTGATCAAGAAGTGAGCAACATATAAGAAATAAAGCAACATGTATACTGAGTTTCTTGATATGTGGAAGCCTGTGAAACTGACAGGATTATACGTTTTTGGAGAGAGCGCTGTTATTGGTTGATCTTAAAATGAGTCAGTACTGAAAGTTAGAAGCTACCACGACAATAAATAAATAAATAAATAAATAAATAAATAAATTTATCTATTTATTCTTCTTCTTCTAATTATTATTATTATTATTATTATTATTATTATTATTATTATTATTATAAGAACAAGAAGAAGAAAAGCAAGAACAAGAAGGAAATGAATTATCTAAAATGATATAATAGTATGGTGATGGCAACAATGACAATAGCGCTGCTAATGTTAATGATGATGATGTAGCTGGAGGTCGCTTATTTTGTGGGTGAACATTATTTCTTAACCTGATTGTATATATTCATGATCACCAGGCATTGCTACAAAAAAAATAATAAATAAATAAAAAAAATACCCCCAACCTCTTCTGTTGAAACACTTTCGGGAACCGAAGAAAATTGGACTAAAATATCTGATGAAGAGGTACAGTGTTTTTGTGGAAACTGGTTTTTATATTTGTGTGTATGTGACACAATTACACAAACGTGTCAATCATTTTTTCGCAATTCCGCAGATTATCACATAATCAGCCAAGGGTCATTCACCCTAGTTACCTTATGTTTCATCGTCTTGGAATGCATTGCTGTTGTGGCCAGGACAATTTGTTATTTTTGACATGACATATTGTTATCATTATTATTATTATTATTATTATTATTATTATTATTATTATTATTTCTTCTTGTTCGCACTGCCAATGACATCAAAGTAGAAAAGTGATACATATGCCTCAAATTTCCTTCGCATGTAAGACAAAATAAATTCTTTAAATTGCCGGACAATGTAATTATCTTCGTACTCAAAGATATCTGCTTTCCAAACTATACAGTGACAGGACAGCAGCGACTGACCTAAAAATACACAAAAGACGCACACATACGTATATAAAGACATATCGATAATAACTATTTACATTAATACATGGAATCTTCGTGATTCTGTCCTTCCTCCTATATAAATCTTTTCATGGAAAGAAAGAAAGAAACTGTTTTTAAGATTTTCGCGAAATTTTTCAAATTTTTGACGAAAATATAAATCAAAATGAAGAGCTTTCAGTTCCATGGACAGTAAACCCTTTAGTGAATTTTGAGAAATGCATATTCATATCCATGAAAGCGTTCTCATTCTCCAGGGAAATATCGCGAGTGCATACAATCTTCAGTATAACCACCCACATGTGTCTGGGCCACCAAAGAAGAGATCGCCAGTTTCGAAACTCGCGGCGGCATCCCATTTGTTTAAAAACTTGTTTGTATTTTTCTGTTCAAACTTTCTTTTAAACTCTCTCATCCCTTTTTTTAAAAAAATTATTTTAATTTTTTTCTTTTTTTTTTTGTATATTCGCGCCCTCGGACGGGCAATTAACCAAGTCTCATATAAACACCCACATTTATCTGTGTGTCCCAGCTGCAAAACAATAGGTCGAGAGTTCGTAACTCGCGGCGGAATCCCAACTTTTAAAATACCTTTTTGCTATTTTTATGTTCAAACTTTCCATTAAACTCGCTCATCCCACTTTGTCTTTACTTTTTTAAAATTTTTTATTTTTATCTTGAAAATGTATCACTCCAGTCCTAGAACGAGCAATTGCTAGCTTTAATATATTAATACCCACATTTATTTTTCTATGTGTCAGGCTGCCAAACAAGAGGTCGCAATTTGTAAAATACCTTTTCCTGTATTTTTAAATTCAAACTATCTTTTAAACTCGCTCATCCCATTAATTATTTTTTTTGGTTTACTTTTTTTTTTTTTTTTTTTATGTTGAAACTTACTTTTATCACTCCCGTCCTAGGACAGGCAATTGAACTAGGTACAAATAAATACCAAATAGATGCTACTTAAATCGATGGATAGCAGGTAAAATCTAGCATTGGTCCAGCAGGCAACAGAAAGCAGAAGGCCAAAGCTTAGACCGTTCTATGAGAGAGAGAGAGAGAGAGAGAGAGAGAGAGAGAGCGTTTATACCCTAAGGGCTACGTGCTATCACTTAAAAATCGTTGATGCTGTTGTTTTTTGTTTTTTTAATTCTGATAGAATCAGTCGCCTTTCCTTGATATTTTCAAACATCATTTGCTAAATTTTGGGTATATTCAAGCATGATCCGTGCTTCTTTTTCGTCATAACACACTCCAAAGGGGGCAAATGTTTATTGTCCACGTATTAATTTCTTTCAAAATATATGACTACCCCCCCCCCCCAATAAAAAAATTCAATACATTTGGATAGCAGAGTGGGGTGTTTCAAATGCACTAAACTCGTGAATAAGGGATTCTAATAAAAATTATATTCGCTCTCCTGGAAGTAAAAGAAAATAAAAAAACAAACACTAATATGGGGGCGAGAAGAATTGATAACCTATAGACCTTGGGCGAATAATGCGTATGCACGTACGGCCGGTAATGTAATATATACAAAAAGTGGCGGGCAACAAATTTTGGGCTTAGCGTGTATGCTACGTAAGGTCATTAAACATGGTAATTAATACTGATCAAATAAGATCCAGATTTAATCTCTTTAGTTGATAGATCTAGCTTTGTTGGAGCCTTGGAAACTCGCGCAGTACAGGGCAGAACTTAAAAAAGAAAATATACACGCACATTCATTAATGTGGATAAAGTCACTTTATGCTGATTGGAAAACATAGTTCATGTTTATATCATACGAAAAGAAACACTTACCTTTGCTGTCCAATGTCGTCTGCAAAAATCTCAGCCGAATGCTGTAAATACGCCTGGAGATTATTCGTTTGGGCGTGCTGACATCATTCGTCATAGATAACAGCGACCCCATGTGTTCGTTTGGATTTACGCTAGATGATTTACATTTTGACCGTAAATTGTAATGCTGTTTCGAGTCAGACCGTTTACTTTCCATACATTTCATTTAAGACCACGTCATTTGGAATATGGATTAATCATTCCATTCTGTTCTTCAGACCATTTCACTTAACGCCAGATCATTTGGAATCTGAATGCATCATTTCATTTTTTGGGTTAAATCATTTCATTTGAGACTATATTATTTCATTTGATACCACGTCATTTGGAATCAGAATTCATGAATCCGTTTTGTTCTTTAAATCATTTCATGTAATACCACATCATTTGGAATCTGAATTCATCATTTCATTTGTTAGGTTAAATCATTTCATTTCATACTACGTAGTTTCATTTAATAATACGTCATTTGGATTCAGAATCCATGAATCACTTTTTTCTTTAAATCATTTTATTTAATACCAGATCATTTGGAATTTAAATTCATGATTTTATTTGTTGAGTTAAATCATTTCATTTTAGAACACATCATTTTATTTAATACCACGTCATTTGGAAGCAGATATCATCATTACGTTTTGCTCTTTAAATCATTTTATTTAATACCCGATCATTTCATTTAACACCCCGTCATTTGGAATCTGAATTCATTATTATTTTTTTGTTTGGTTCAATCATTTTATTTCATGCTACATCATTTCATATCACACAACATCATTTGGAATCTGAATTCATCATTCCGTTTGTTGGGCTAAATCATTTCATTTCATACTACATCGTTTCATTTAATACCACGTCATTTGGAAACTAAATTCATCATTCGGTTTTGTTCGTTAAATCATTTCATATGACACCACATCATTTGGAATCTGGATATATCGTTTCATTTGCTAGGTTAAATCATTTGATTTCATACTACATCATTTGATTAATGTAATTTTGGCGGTGACGGCTGCCCATAAAAAGCGCTTAGTGAAAATTCCTTGATTGATCATTTACGTAGAATTTGAAATAACTTAGGTATGATTTTGACTGTTGCTAGATAATGCCTTTAATTGTTTTGGTTCCAGGTGAGAATGTTATGATCGGTTATGTAAATGCTCGTATTCCACATATTATGGGTACAGGATTAAAAAAATAAATAAATTTGTATAGGGCTAAAGGGATCTTATACTTGACATTTCATCTGAGATCTATATGCGAGACTTATAATTTTTTTTAATCATTTTGTAACCAGTGGGATTAGTTAGAGGTGAGAATGGTGTAAGGAAGCCTGCAATACAAAATATAATTGCGTCCATTGTACTAGGAGTTGTTTGTTCGATGTCATAGTTTAACCATATTAATCGAGGATTCCAAAAATGTCCCTAAATTTCACCTGAATTTTGTGCAGGGACAATACGCTCTGGAAGGTGCGTTAGCTCGTGTGATTATTTAATTCCTGTCGCGGATGTATCTAAATGAGAGAGAGAGAGAGAGAGA
>JAECUM010063540.1:0-23657 GCA_016617855.1 Megalonaias nervosa
ATTGTGTCGCCGGTTTTTTTTTACTAATGATAATGTATCAGTTATTATTGGTTCGTCAGCGGAAACAAATCCTGTAAGTGCTGTTCCAAATTTTGTGTAATAGGTCATATTATGTAAATTATATAACATAAAATTATATAATAATAATGACGCAGTCATCGATATTAAATTCTGACACCAAACGATTAATCAAACATAAACATAATAACGAACTTCCAGATTGTCATTATCTTATTGTTGGTCGTACAGGCTCTGGTAAAAAAAATTTATTATTAAATCTCTTACTCAACGATAACTTTAACTACGATAAGGTATATTATTTACAAAATTAACCCACAACAGGATAAATACGAATTATTAAGCGAGTACAATGATAAACTTCGTGATGAGCTTGACGCTGGCGAGGATATATTTTTAATAAAACAACCAGAGGAATTCATTCCCGTTAATGAACTTGATTCGTCCGAACATAAAATAATTGTGTTTGACGATATTCCTCTAAATAACGAGGAGATGAATAAAATGAAGTCGTAGTTTTCATTATCGCGTAACAAAAAATGTAATTCAATTTATCTAGCTCAAGGGTACTATAACGTTGATAGATTTCTTAGGCGAAATACGGGATGTTTTATATTATTTCCTGGACTAGATAATATTGATGTGAGAAATATTGCAAACGAGCAATGCGGTGATGTAACAAAAGATAAATTTATTGAATTATATCATCAAGCAACCAAAGACAGATACAATTTCTTTTTATTTGATAAACTCGTACGTGATCCAGCTAAGATGTTTCGTTGTTGTATTAATGAATTTCTCTAGAAGAATTTTGTAGAGCGTATAAAAAATAAACGATGGATTATCATCAAAAGAATGAATTACTGAAGAAACTTGCAGCATCTCAAGTTGCTTTTAAGAAAAGGGTGGAAGAAGCTCCTCGAGGACAACGTGCTGCAGAAGAAACAGCCGCTAGTTTCTTAAACCTGTTACCGAAGCAGTACTTGGCAAACAACCAGAGATATCTGCGTTATCTCCACAGGAGCTTAAAAAATTGCAAGAAAAAGGTTTGTTAGGTTTACTAGGAGAAAGATCGAAAGAAGAAACTAAAAAACTTGTAGAGGAACTTGTGAGAAATATCGCTGATCCTGTTGCACGACAAGCTGAATTTGACAGATTAATAAATAACCCCCTTGAGCTTCGACGAGCAATAGCATCTTCAACAATTAATCCGGACGAGTTAAAGAATTTGAAGAAGATGTGTCAAAACAAACTAAGGAATCAGCTGAGGAACAAAAAAGAACAACTGAAGCTACCGTAGAAGTAATGTCTCTTCAAGGAAAGATAAGATTTTATAGAAAACAAGTTAGGGTGAAAATAGAAGATTCAGAACTTATTGGATTTACTAAAAATATCTGATAAAAAACAAACTTGACGGTTTTAATAACATTCGAATATAGAGTGATGCTGATTATAAAAAACTAAGAAAAATTTTAAACGATAAAATTAGTGATTCTGTTAAAGCTGAAGAAGAGCTTAAAAAAGCTAGCACAGATAGAGAAATATCGGCTAAGTTAGACATAATAAGAGACGGAGTTATTGCTGATATTTTAAATAAAACAGCGTATCAATACCGAATTAAACCAGAAGGTTATGGTAAAGGTTGGTCTTTCAAAAGCCTATTTGATAAGTACGAAAACGAACGAGATAAAAGATTACCAGAGGAAAGAACTGGATCTGGTGTTCGAGGTTTTACATCAAACGCCGAACTGGTTGACTGACTTATAGTATTAATAACATCAAAAGAAGATGGTAATGAAAGTACGAAAATTGACAACGAAATTGTAGATATATTAAATAATCTTAGATCGAGCAGATTACTAACATCATCCGAGTAGGAAATCTTACATAGCGATCTTATCTAACAACTTTAATATAAATGTCAACAACATTATTACTCGACTCGTCACAAGCAACGAGTGACAGCGCAAACATTTCTGTTTGCTATAATCCACCAATAATACTAGATCCCTGTAAACAGTACGAAATTGGATTAATTTCTGCCACAGTATGGCATTCTATAGCAAATGTAAAATTAAACGTCAATGATGACTTTACATTTAATTCTGGTGCTTGGGTGTCAGTTAGAATACCACAGGGGGCGTATAATGTAACTGATCTCAATAAAACGATAAGAGACCTGCCGCAGACAATTTTGAACTGACTCCAAACTATAATACGCTACGAGCCAGAATCACAATAAAAAATAATTTGATAATCGATTTTTCACCAGCTACTAGTATCGCATCATTAATAGGTTTTAAAAACCAACAACACGGCAGTGTTGCAGAACAAAGTGTATCGTATGACGGAGATCTGTAAGTTAACATAACACAAGTGAACACAATATTGATTAATTGCTCTATTGCAACAGGGTTGTATTCAGCTTTAGGAAGTCAAGGTCAAACAATCTATAGTTTTTCACCAGATGTCCCGCCTGGGTCACTGATGCAAATTAGTCTTCGACAAATAATAATAATAGGATATATTACTCCTGAAAACCAGATCACAAACATAACAATGCAACTAACAGATCAATCAGGACGACAAATAGATCTTAACAATGAGATTGTAACATATTACTTACACCTACGCGCGATGACATAAATTGCATAGGTCAATATTGAATAACAAGATGAGACAAAGAAAAAATTATCGAAGAACTATTGTAGGGGGATTCTTTGGAAATATATTTACAAAAATTGCCGAATTTTTACCAGGAATTAGTACAGCAGCACCAGTTGCAATTGACGCGGGTAAACCTTTTGCGACAGAGGCAGCTAGTATAGCAGGCAGTGCAGTAAAGCAAAAAAAAAAAATCGCTGATAAAGTTAAAGGCACGATACCTTCCGCTGTGGAAATAAAACGAGCAATATCAGATATTGCACCAACAAAAGAAACAGAACGAGCTATAATAGCTACCACACAAAAATTACTCCCGCCACGCGGTGAGGAGGTAGTACGTAAGCTAATAAATAAAACAAGACGAAAATTAGATTAACCTCAGATCTGACATTACAATTTTGTGTGACGATTATAAAATAAAAAATGTCAGTTAAAAATTATCTTGATTTTTGTGAGGAATATGATGCCGACAATACAGCAACAGAATTCGAGTATATTGAATACCGCAACGTGAACTCGAACGAACCAAATAAAGCTGGTCAAAGAATTTTTAACACACGTGAAGAAGACGTGTTTTTATTGCCGCACAAGGCTATGCTGGAAGTTCGTGGTAGAATATTAACAGCAGCTGATGGTGATATCGCAGCCGGCACAGAGATTGCGCTTGTAAATAATGGCTGGAGTTTGTTTAAAAGTCCACGATATCAACTAGCAAATCAAACAGTGGAGGACATTGATAATTGGTTACCAGTTGCAAGTACAATATTAAATATTGTTTGGTTTAGCGATGATTATTCGAGACCAATCGCAACAAATATGATGTGATTCAAGGACACTGGACTTGGACAAGCTGCTGAAAGTGAATTTCGTATTGGTGCTGTGCTCCTGACGCAGATAATAATAACCTAATCGCAAATCCCGCTAATAATGCAGCTGGTGATATTGGAAACTCAATAAGAGCTGCAGTTGAAAATATACGACAACAACGCTATAACGAGGGATATGCCAAACGAAAAGCGCTTGCAGCGGGATCACAAAAAATAACAATGATGTTATCGTTAAGCAAAATAAACTTAATCAGGGAAAACCCTTTGTGCTCAAACTGTCTGTTGCACAAATAACAGCGATGTCAAATCACGGTGGTTTTCTTGGACCAGAATTTTCTGTAATAGCTAGCGCAATACCAAAAATTTTACCTGTACTAGGAACACTTGCACTAGCAGCAGCGTCAGGGGCAGTATCTGGAGCAACTAAAAAGGCGATATCCGGCGATGGAATCAAACAAATTTATCGTTAGTTTTATGTAACAATAAATAACATAATGCCAGCTAAAACAAAAGCACAAGCGACAAAATCTAAAAAAAGAAAACAACAACAATACGCCAGCGAGCGCGAACGACAAAGTCGTTGAGGGCAACAAAGCGAGGAGGAATTATTCCTTTCGCTCCACTTTTAGCGGGGTTAGCAGGCAGTCTAATTCAAAATCTGTTAGGGATAGGATGTGGAATGACTCTACCGGGCACCACACGCCGTTGAGTAATTTTGATATAATTGAAAAATTGAATGACATTGTCGGATTTCGCGGAGTATATTCTAAGGACGAATTAGATAATGTAACAGCAGGCGCTTCGTGTATTGTAAATATACAAAACTTCAATGATGGATCCGGCATTCACTGGGTTGCTGTCTACGATAATAATTATTTTGATTCTTATAAAAACTTTAAAAAAATAAATTAATCGTCTAATCAACTACAGCCGGTTGGAATATCCGCTTGTGGTTATTATTGCATTATGTTTATCCGACAGATGTCCCCGTGTGAAAACTCTGGAGATCCTGATTTTTCAAAGTTTATTTTGCAATTTGACAAGCAACCTTCTCAGGCAAATGATGAGATTGCAGTTATTTTTATCTAAACTTACAAATATAAAAATGTCAACATACTGTCTCAAATGTAAAACTAAAACAGATAATAAAGATGAGACAACGGAAAAAACAAAAAATTATAGAACGATGTTAAAAAGCATTTGCACTGTTTGTGGTACAAAACAAGTATGTTTCTGAAATCGATATCTACGATGAAATCGTTGGAAGCTGGAATTATTTTAGTAGATGATTAATTGACAAAGGGAAAATTGGTTAAAAAACACAAAAAATTGACCAAAACCTACCAAAAAGAAAAAATTTTCAGATGTTATAAAATGGTTTTTTTTGCTGACAAATATTTGTCGACGATTAAAAAATAAATAAAATGAAATGTAACTGTGATTGTGATAAAGATCTTTGTATCGAACAAGATAAAATTATTACGTACTGTCAATCATGCAATCGCCGTGAGGTAATTGGCAGCGGTATTGACATTCACAAATTTATTGGAAAATTACCGAGACCAAAAGGAGGGTGGACATTACCTGGCCACAAATACACCGGGCCGTACAATCCACTAGACAAACAGTTAGATGAAAACGATAATCCATTACCAGGACAAGAGCCTTATAATCAAGTTGATGCAATAGCAATGCGTCATATTTGTTATCGTGATATAGAGCGTACTTATAACGCTCGTGTAGAGAACTCAAAATCAGACTGTGATAAGGTAATGTTAGATGAACTACATGATATGAAACCTGTAAATATGGGAGAACAATCTGATGGAAAGTTAGTTCAAGGAATGATAGGAACAAAATATAAGTTAGGGCTTGGAAAAGAATTGTATGATGATCTTGCATCAGAGCTACATAACCTAAAAAAATTTCCACGACGTAAGGTTATCGCAAATGCCGTTGATGATATCTGGGCAATAGATTTAGTAGATATCTCAAATCTTGCTAAGTTTAACAATAACAAAAAATATCTTTTTAACGTTGTAGATGTTTTTAGTAAATACGCGTTTAGTGTACCAGTTTCAGATCAAACAGGAACATCGATAACTGATGCACTAAAACAAATAATAACAAGCACAGAAAGAAAACCAAACAGAATCTGGACCGATCATGGAGCGGAGTTTTTTAATAAAAAATTGGAGCAGTTTTTTGAGCAAAATAACATTAAAAAATATGTTACAGGAAATGAAGGTAAGAGCGTCATCGTCGAGCGATTTAATCGTACACTAAACGAGCTGATTCATAAACATTTGACAGCTAAAATTACAAATAAATATATTGACCATCTACAGCAGATTGTTGATAAATATAATAACACGAAACACAGATCAATAAAAATGTCACCAAATGATGCAATTAAAAATCCGATTCTTGCAAATGAAATCATGTACTGCAGACATAAATTTAAGTTGGTGATAAAGTTAGAATTTCTCTGACGAAAAAAAACATTTGAAAAAGGATTTACTCCAAACTGGAGCGAAGAAGTATTTGTTGTTGATAAAGTTTTACTGAAAATACCTGCAACATACGCACCTAAAAGATTTATTGGGTGAGCCTATAACTGGTAGATTTTAGGAGCAGGAACTGCAGAAAATTGAGCAAGATATATCTGTTATCGAAAAAGTTATCAGGAAAAAAGGCAATAAAAGTTTAGTTAAATGGAGAGGATACAGCGATAAATTTAACAGCTGGGTTCCTACTAAATCTATATTGAAATAATATTGTTATAAATTTGCTCGTATTTTAGCAGTACAGATTTACATTTAACCGGTCTACACAACGATATTAAATGTAATTTTCTTGCATTATCGACTGGCATTAAATTAAATATTTTAACAAAAATAAAATCGCATTTTATGCACCTTTGTTGGCCAGCAATTTTCAGATTAAGAAAAGCTTTTATAAGTTACCAAAATATTTGTTGCTCGGCAACAGTAAAATTAAATTTTATTATTTGTTGGCGATATGATACTTAAGATTATATCGTCCAGTTGTCGCTCTGCTGCAATTTTTTTTATCAACCACGTCCACGACCTCGTCTTGTTCATTGTCATTGCTAAATAAAATGTCATCTTCTGTATAACCAACTGACTCACATTTTATATCGCCAGAGATGAAATCTCTTGAGGCAGCATCTCCTGCTGTAAAAAATTACTGTCAGCATATATATCTGCAAGTCGTTTAATTAAATTCATATTATATTTTTATTTAATTTATTATTATAAACGACTAACGAGATAAAATATCATCAGAAAGTTGATATATTAAATTACAGAGAATTGGCCGAAGCAGTGCGAAAATGTTTATCAGGATAAAGTTCTTATTCTGTTGACGTTATTAGTATGCAAGGTGATTCTGATAAAATTCTTCTAACAGCAGCAGAAAAAAAAAACTTAATGACAGTGCATTTATTATGCTGAAATTTAATAAAGATGATGTCATTGCGTTTGCTCACAATTGCTTAACTAAAAACGACCTAGAAAATATAATTAATCGTCGTATTTGAAAATAAATTTGTCGAAGGTTGATTGTGATTTGTTATTCCATCTGCAACTCTCTTGACTGTTGCCGAATTTATCTTAAAATATCTTGCCGCAGCTGTTATTGAAGGAAATTTTAGTTCCTCATTTGTTTCAAGATTAAGTGAAACAATAGGTTTAACTTTACTAAAATTATAATTACCTGTGTTTCCTCGTCTGCTGTTTTCTTTCAGCGTGACAAGTTCGAGGTTTTCTAGACGATTATCTGCTTTAATACCGTTGACGTGGTCTATCACTAAACTATTAGGTATAGATCCGTTAAACGTTTCGTAAACAAAACGATGTGATAAATAATTAACTTGATCGGTTAGTGTTCCTCGAACTTTTATTCTAAGATAGCCATCATTGTGTATTTTTCCTAATATTTTTTTCGTTTGGATATTTCGAATAATTCCTTTATCTTTCGCCTCGTAAAAATCGAACACGGGATGAGGTTGAAATTCGTTTTGTAAAGACAGGTTTTCAATGTTATCATCAGTAACCGCGCCGTTGATATGATATACTCGCTGTCCTTCTGGAATTTCATCACAAAATAATGTGTAAATAAATCTTTCCTAAACATTTCAACTCTCTCAGCATTATCACCTTTAACGCTTATCATCATTCCAGCTGGTGTTGATTTACCAAACGGTTGTCCGTATTCGACGTGCATCACCGACCCTAACATATTTCCCGCGTACAAGTTGTACTTGGGGTGAACGTAATAGTACTCTTGCTCGCTTGCGCTTGTCAGATTTTGTGTCATTATACTATAAGCATTTTATAACTCTAATTGATTTTTTAAACTGGCGTGCGTAGTGCGGTGCGATATCGATCAAACAATAAATTAAATATATCATATTACATTATATATAACAATGTTGAAGTTACGTGATATAGCCAAAAAGAGCCTTATAGGAGAATCTACAAAAATAGCCACCGCTTTTGCAGGATTTGATAACAGCTATCTGTTTGATAAACAAATCGTTTCAGCAAAATTTAACTCTACAAATTTGTTTCATCTTTTGCATCCAATTGTAACTTGAGAACTTGCAGTGCATAAAAGTATCAAGCTAATAGTGCAGTATCATGTTATTTTATCAAAGTTACATGCACTTCAAAAGATACAGTTGATATAATCTTTGAAAATGCAGATTTCACCAACGAGATTACCGAACCATATTTAACAGCTCAATCACGAAAAATATTAGCTGGAACAAGTATTTCCTCAGTCGCTGATGAAATACATCAAGAAATAAATAAAAAATTGGAGGAATCTACTGCATCAGGATCAGTTTGGAAATTTGAAATGATAAAAGAAGTTTTATTTCACACAATGAAATATAACGCACTTCGCTGTAGTTCTTACGTTGATCTCCCTCAAAAAATTAAAAAACAAAAAATGTTGCATAATCGTAAAGAACTTTGATAACAGATGTTTCCAGTGGGCTATTTTTTCTGCGATGTTTCCAGCAGAAAAAAATGCTGATCGCGTTGACAAGTATTTTAGTCACGTATCAAAATTAAATTTTAATGGCATTGACTTTCCAGTTGCAGAAAATCAAATACCAAAGTTTGGAAAGCAAAATAATATTTCAGTTAATATATTTGGTCTTGACGAGCGTGAAAATGTTTATCCAAGGTATATTTCAGAAAAAGCTGATGTTGATATGTTAAAGTTTATTGAAAAAGGAATTCGCGGAGGAATAAGCGTTATAACAAAAAATATAAGGTAGCTAATAATAAATACTTAAAAAATTACGATAAAAATTTACCGTCAAATTATATTATTTATCTGGATACTAATAATTTGTACGGTTATGCTATGTCAGAGCCAATGCCGTGTAGTGGATTTCATTGGATAACTCCAGATCAATTTCTTAAAGAAGCTGAAAAAGATTTACCAGAAAATGTCAGTTATTTTGTTGAAGTTGATCTCGATTATCCTAGTTCGTTACATGATCTACATAACGACTATCCGTTTTGTGCAGAGTCAATGATGATCGATTACAGTTTATTATCGCCTGAACAACAGGCAATGACAACAGCAAAAAAATCGATTATTAATAAGCTAGTTCTAAATTTGTTAAATAAAAGAAATTACGTGATACATTACAAAAATTTAAAACAAGCAGTAGATGCTGGACTAATTCTGACAAAAGTTCATCGCGTGTTAAAATTTAATCAATCACGGTGGATGGCAGATTATATTGATTTAAATACCAAACGTCGTGCTATTGCTAAGACCTACTTTGAGAAAAACTTTTTCAAGTTGATGAACAATTCCGTGTTCGGTAAGACGATGGAAAATATCAGAAAGCGAGTCAATATTGAAATTGTAAATGATGTAAATCGCAGAAATAAATTAGTCAACGATGACGGTTTTGTCAGTATGAAAATATTTAATGAAAATCTTGTTGCAATAGAGCGATGAAAAACAAATTTAAAGTTAAATAAACCAATTTATGTTGGTGCACCTGTACTTGATATATCAAAATTTCTAATATACGACTTTCACTACAATTTTACCAAAAATCAGTGGCCAGATTCGGAGTTGTTATTTACTGACACCGATTCACTTGTTTATAACATAAAATGTGAGGACGTTTATCAAGATATTTATAATAATAAAAATTTATTTGATTTATTGGATTATCCAAAAAGTAGTCGATTTCATGATAATGCAAATAAAAAAAGTCATCGGCAAGATGAAAGATGAATTTATGTTTGCGCCAGTTAGGGAATTTGTTGGACTAAGAAGCAAAATATACGCCGCAATTTTAGATGACAATAAACTGACAAAAAAAGCAAACGATATTCCTCGCAGATATGCAAAAAGTGTATGAAATTTGATGATTTTAAAGCAGCACTAAACACCTGCACTAATTTTATTAAAACAAATGTTATCAGAACAAATCATCACAAACTTGAAACATATATAATTATAAAACGTGGACTAAGTAATTTTGATGATAAGAGATATTGCGAGGACGGAATTAATACGTTAGCTATTGGACACTACGCAATTTTGTCTAAACTTTATAAATAATGTTCGAAAATTTAACATTAGCTGATGGAGTTAGTAGCAAAATTAAAAAATTAAAGGTTAATGGCCAGCAATTATCAGTTGAGTTTAATGATGAAATTTCAGGTATTTGTTTTAGTAAATTTGATAGAATAAAACTGTCGCTTATCAAATCAGATAACAGCAAATATTTTGATTATCTTGAAAAGTTGAGAGATGAGCTTATGCTGAAATACGATAATCTTCATGATCCGATCAGTCAAGAAAAATACACAAAAATAAATATTTACCTGAACCGGTCGAAGGTTTTTGCAAAAGGTGGTAAGTACATTCTCACCAGGATAGCAATGAAAGAGTTATTTGAATGTCATCGAAAAGTAAGTGGAAAAATTAAATTTTATTTGTATAAACACGATAATGAATTATTCCTGATATCTACTGTCGATATATTAATAATAGGTGAGGAAGTTCTTTAAAAAAATTACAAGGGAGATAGCTCTATCTGTCTGACTTGTGTTTTAAAGGGAGATAACTCTGTCTTTCTTGTATTTTGAAGGGAGATAACTCTAATAGGTTGTCTCCCTTGCAATTTATAATAAATAATTATATTTTTATTTACTGATAAATAATATTTTTGGTCTTTTTTTAAAGAAACATTATGTTTGTTTTATGGTTTTGTCAAGTTTCTTGCTTCTTTCAGATTTTGTCAGAGATAACTTTATAATAATTTCTGAAACTTATATTTGTAAGTAGAGTTCGTAGCGCAAGTGTTAGAGTGTTCAATTCTCGTACTCGAGATCTTGAGTTCGATTCTCGTGACCGACACGTTGTCGACGGTGGGCGTTATTGCCAGATTTATTCTAATAATAGTGGGGGGCTGCACCCCAAGGGATTTCATGTACACTTCCTCACCACGTCAAACACGTGGTGGGTGTTGTTTTACATTCACCCCGGGGTTTTGATATTGGGGGAGTGTACATGAAATCGAAAAACCTAGACAACTCTCTGAATTTCTAAAATTTCGTTACGTACATTTAGGACTTCGCCCGGGAATGTGTTTATGAAAACTGGAGCCCCTCAAAAATAAACAGTAAGGTGATGTGAGCTCTGAACCTTGTGACCTCACTGAAGGGTACTCCACACAAGGACATTCAGAAAGAATGTCGCCAGAAGAAAAATTCTCATGAGGTGCCTGTTAGTCATAAGAAAGGTCTTAACAAAAAAAAGAGTGCCCCATAACCATCAAAGGCATTAATGGAAGGACTCTAAGGAAAGGATTTACTGGCAATGAAGGGACCCCGTGGAATGGTGACCGATTATCATCGCTACTGTTTTTTGGGGTTTTTTATTTTATTATTTTTATTTTAAATGATTTAAATTCAACATGACGGTTATAATATTAAATGAGCTGTTTCTATCTCAGAGACCCCTTTACCCTGACAAAACATTTTGTCAGAAATATGCTAGAAAGCCTTATCATGTGAAAGTTATTATTTTGGTGATAAAATGTCAACATGGGGGAAGGGGTCTCTGAGATAGAAACCTCATTTACTATTACTACTATATATACATAGGTCTCCTCGGTTTGCATGATTTGAGTGTATGTAATTCAACAATTATTTTATCCTGCATCGGAAATTAAGAAAGCCATATAAACTTCAAAGTGAGGACCAGATTTACAGCATGGTATTTGGCTGCTGGTTGAATACGTTTAGATATGACAAACAAATTTTGGAGTTTAATTCTGGGAGGTCAATGCGAATTTGAGAAAGGTTGGATTAGCAACTTGCAGTGCATGGTACACTTGTCTTGCTTGGACTATGAAATGAGAACATTCCCGTAACTTTCACCAAACGCTGCACTAGATAAAACAGACCAATTTTCAGTCATTGTTTCATAAAAGTTGACGTTAACGGGTATTTCATGCACAACTGATCATGGATTGGTTGGAAATTTACTATGCATGCGCATTTGCGCCAACTTTGCAATAGTTGTTATTGCTGCTGCTGCTGTTATTGTTTTTTTTTTTTTGTTGTTTTTTTTTACAGAAGAACTTACCCACAAAATGAGTGATGTACATTCTCGTAAGTAGATTCGATAAGTCTGAGTGCAAGACAATGATTCTTTTCTGTATACTATGCAAATCGCAATGCATTCACATTCTCAAGAACAATGCACAGACGTAGGGTGAGTTATATGTCATATTCCAAAACGTGATGACCTGGGTGAAGACGACAAACGAGTCACTGTACAAACTATATTGAGGAATAAATGTTAATATGTTATTTGTGATTAATATTTAGTGTTTAGTCTTAAATTAAAATGCCAACCTAGGAGGAGGATATAGAGAGATTGAACGAGCAAGCGAATCAAACAATAGTACAAGTCACACGGGTCATGCAGGCATTCAACACCGATTATTTCAGTAATCGGTGTTAGTTTTGATAATTTGATTCTATAATACCTTTAAGTGGCAAGTATTCACTTCATTTGGATTCGTATACATCCATATTCCATTGGAAGCTCATTATTTAGACGCACCGATACGGCAAAATCAATGTTAAAGTACGAAGACATTTTTGGAAGAAATGAACCTAAAGATGTGATCCAGTACAATCCGGACTGAATGTCGCGCAATGAAAGCTTCGCATATAGATAAACAAATTCGTAACACCCTCGACTGTGACGATTCCACTCGACGCGCTCTTATTTTTCACCCAAGTTCAGTACATGGCTACCATTGTAAAAGTCCATAGCGATAGATAATTTTCGTCTGGATGTTTCTTGGTGACAGTTAAGGTGCAGTGCATTCAATAATCAGGACCGAATAGACTTTGGTTAAAGAAAATTAGTGTTAAATTTTAAAAGAACAATTTATATTTAATTTAAAATGAGTAAATGCGCATACATGACCCATGTGACTTGTACTATAGCAGTATCTGATTGTCTGAATGCAAGCGATAACGTTATAGTGAAATTTATGATTAGAAGTCAATACGTCATCATTCTAAGCGTTTTAATGGCACTTAACCACAAATAACAAAGCCTGAGAAACTGCAAAGGTCATTTTCCCAGCAAACATGGAGCCAAATCTGATTCTTAATTCTGCGTGGGTTCGAGTCTCGGGCTCGGCCAATGTGGGTATGTGAGAAAGCTTGCCGGTAGCTTCTCGTGGGTCGGTGGTTCTTTCCGGGGTTTTCCCGGGTTCTTCCTCCACCATTAATACTGGCCGCCATGTATAGCCTATCTCATGCTGAAAAATGGCGTTAAACCCTATAACAACAACAACAAAGCCTGAGAAACTGCAAAGGTCATTTTTCCAGCAACCATGCAGCCAAATCCGATTCTTAATTCAGCGATAAAGGATTCTCCGTTAAATTATCAAATGTCAATATTTATCTAAGAATGCATGACTAGAGTAATCTGTCTCAAAACATTAATCTTCTGAATCAACTAATCTGTGGATATAGGATACTGCTTGAATGGTTATTCTTAAGAGACAGCTCAGGGCAAACAAGTACATGTATGTGAACTACTTCTTTAAATATGAATATATTCACTGAATGTTGAGGTATAAATTAGTAAAATATAAACACATACATCTGAATAGTTCGTAAATACGGACAAATCGACGGACAGTTGAAATATGATCATATATAATCAGATGATCAATGTCTCAGAAGATAATTGCTTGTGGACAGCTTTTTCTAGCCTAGCACATGGCTGTGGTTTAGGTGCACCATATATATATATATATATATATATATATATATATATATATATATATATATATATATATATATATATATATATATATATATATATATATATATATATATATATATATATATATATATATATTTATACCACATACATTGAAAAATAACATGCATTTAAAGTGTTGGTATAAAGCAATTTGATATACCAATACTATTGGTATATCAAATTGTGATCCGCCCACGGCGCAACAATACGCGTATATAAACATTCTCGCGAGCGTCTAGATCAATAACCAATTACCTCACTTTAGTCACTAGTGACGTATGAAAATAACGATGAAAAGTATTAATAATCCCGTTTTCTAAATGAATTAATATGGTACACATTTTCATCACAATTCTTTCTGCTTTCTGTTCTCCCCTCCCCTCTCATGCATAACGGACAAACTGCGCAGAAATGTGGAGTGAGAGAGAAAAGGAATTTGGGCTGGATAAAAAACCTTGAAACAGAAATTACACCAAGTAACCTACAAGAATATGATTCGTCGTAACAATACGTGTGCACTTTCCTTGGGATTTATCTATAGTGTTTATCAATGATACAATGTTGCAAACCAGTAAATTCCTCGGTTACGTGGTATACATACTGTGATGTATTTAATGTTGTTTTGTAGTTTTTTTTTCTTAAACATACTATAATGTTCTAAATAATTGATTATTATTTAAATATGAAAATGTCCAAAGGCCTCTCTCTCTCTCTCTCTCTCTCTCTCTCTCTCTCTCTCTCTCTCTCTCTCTCTCATCGTAGCAAGATACGGGCTTTAATCTATGAAATGACAAACGTAGAGGATTTGCGTTCGTGTTATTCCACGATATCTCTGGACTTATGAATGATGGTAAAAGTTAAGTCAAACCGACCAAGGATGAGAGAGAGAGAGAGAGAGAGAGAGAGAGAGAGAGAGAGAGAGAGAGGGGTATGGGCGGTTGTACTGTTGCTAAAGCAGAATAATGACTTAGATCAACTGTAAATATATTAAAATCTTTTAATTACCTCTTGTTGGTTCGTCAGTTGGCTTAGTTTCTATTCCACATTAATTTCCATGCGCCGGTATGTGAATGGCGTTCATGTGAATGACGTAGCTATCCCAGTGTAAATAGTGCTCTACTGTACTTTTATCATTAAAGCCCTCTTTCATGTTTAAATCATAAGTGTGTATTATATTGATATAATCAATGTGGAGAAAAATAGAAACCAAGAAAAAAAACAACAATCAACTTATCAATATGCAGAGGTGATTGTATATAGCCACTCAATGCATAGAACTACATTTTGTAGCGGACCCACTCGGGGATGTGAGGAGTTCATTCACTAGGTCAATACACAGCTGCTTGTAGTAAATCTGAACTCCGTTCAAAGGGCAAATATATGTATTTGTATGTGATATAAATAAAATATATGTACAGTATGT
Organism: Megalonaias nervosa; assembly: GCA_016617855.1. Taxonomy (NCBI): domain Eukaryota; kingdom Metazoa; phylum Mollusca; class Bivalvia; order Unionida; family Unionidae; genus Megalonaias; species Megalonaias nervosa. Next base: position 15,298 of record JAECUM010063540.1, read on the forward strand.
ACGGTGTATCAATGATATACCACTCGTTTAATAAATTTTTCATTAAAAGGAAACTCAGCAAGCTTCGTTTCCTTTTAATGAAAAATTTATACATCTCGTGGTATATCATTGTACCTTTCTACTATATATATATACTATATATATATATATATATATATATATATATATATATATATATATATATATATATATATATATATATATATATATATATACTCCTAAGACAGGCCCCATCTCTGAATATCTCTAGATTCTGATGCTTGCCTGCCAGTCTTTGCTTTATCTGTTATCACTTAGTTATCAGCAAGTGTGAATTTCACTAGTGTCAAATTTAATTGATTTTAGACTCCCAGCTAACTGTCCAGTTAAAATGCCCCTATTTCAGATCCCAGTGTATGAAAGCTAGCTTTAAATATGGGATTTCTGTATTGCATTGAGCATAATAGATTGGAGGTCTATATTTTGTACCAAAAAAGATTAGCTGACTGTTGTTGTGATGTGTTTGATTGACAGGCGCTCCAAATACATTGTCTGAATAGTTTTGTGACTTTCTACAATACTTACAGTTTTATCTTGAAGACACGGAGTATGTAATATAATCAAGAATTCCAAGAGGAAGAAATGGTAAGAATGTTATATAACTTGTATATATATATATATATATATATATATATATATATATATATATATATATATATATATATATATATATGTATATATATATATATATATATATATATATATATATATATATATATATATATATATATATTTGAAATTGTAAAAATATAATAGCTTTATACCACAGTAATTTCCAACTCTGTATAGCATGAATTCAGTTTAAATTCAACAGCAGTTCAATAACAATAAGTTCAATAACAGTGCTCTCTCCAAAATCCACAAATCAAGAAACCCAGAGTTATTGTCGCTTTAATTCTGATGTTGGCCATTTATTTGTCTAATTGCATCAAGAAGTACGTAAGGCATGATGTTGTCTATGTAGGTATATTAGAAGTGTATCATCATTAGATAGTAGTACTTTATTGCTTAATGTATATTAGAAGTAAAATAGATAGAGACTATGGTAATTAGCATATATGTTTGTAAATGAACATGGAAGTTTATAAAATCATTGATAGTCATACAGTTGATCATAACTGACACCAGCCTTGTGTAAATAGCATTCAGGCGACAAGTTGAAGCAATTGATATAATGGTCATAAGTTTTTGTAGTTTATATTTCTGTCTATCTCTCATCTCCTTGATTAGTCATAATTGTAGTCTTTTATCTTCCAATATATAAAATCTAGTACCAAAATTCTAACTTCATATTTTAAGTGAATATCTAGTTTGACTGAATTATTGACGTCAGATAGTTAAAAGATAGTTAAATAATTTCATTCTTCAACAGGTTTCCATCTGTATACCGTCACTGGAATCTCTACCTTTCAATAAAATAGAAGATGGAACTTTCATAGCAAAAGATGATCTTGTAAAGTTCATTAAATCTAACCATTCGATTCATGACAGGAAAACAAAACTTATGAAGAAAGAAAATATTTTACAAGAATTACAGAAACGGGATACTGGATAATCCAGAGAGAAGAGAAGAAATTGGTTTCGTTGTCGTCTTTCGTTCGATATATGTATCATCACTATGATGCCTTCCAGGTTTGCAAAGTTGTATGTGATGAACTTTTAGAACAACAAACACAGTCTATATCTTCAAACAAATCGAACAAATCAACATGGAATCTTTATCAACAACTAGCGTCTGTTGAAATTTTAAGTTTGGGTCTCTATGAAGAAACAATTAAAAAGCTACAACTTACGAGGCTGAAGACTCCATCCTTAATTATTGATTATAAAACACAGTTCACCGACAGCGAATGGAATAAAATTCAACTGTTTGAATGGCATTATAGTTGCTTTAGTAAGAAAGAAATGTCAGACTATGAAGATGAGCAGGAAAGTAAATGGGAATTCTTTGGATTATGTAACGAGTTGGCAGAAAAGGGACAAGAGCTCAATCAGTTGTGCTTGAAGGTCTGTCATCGGTATGTTGCTCGGATGTTTGCTGCTGATGCAATAAATGGAATTACTATCCATCTGGAAAGTATCCATCGACCTCAGGAAATAGAAACCGACACAGAAAATGCTCTTAAAGACATACCTGGTCTTCAGTTTCAAAATATCATGTCTTCAGTGCACAAATGTGTGTGTACATAAAGCAGGAATACACACTGGTATCGAATTACAGGAACTGCAACATAATGTTGAAACACATGATGATATCTTTCTGATAGTTCGTGCCTCTGAAGAAAAGTCACAATGTATATGTGACTGTCATTCTCTTCTTTCATAAAGGCTGCCTTCTGCCTGGTGAGCGTTTTGTTGCAAGAAGTCATGTGAAATCTGGAAATCTCCGACCCCATTACGTGTCCCTTTCATCTTGTCTGGATGACCAATATCTCCTAGGGGAATGCAGTATTACTGACTCCTTTTGCTTTCAATGTTTTAAAGAGGAGAAACATTGGCTTGCGGCGTCCTTAGATGTGAACCACCTTAAAAGAATGAGAGAATGGCGCTTGCACATTCCTTTACCATTCCAGTGTTTATTAGAACAAACACTACTGAACAAAGACAGCCTCAGGCGTCGATCATCAGATGATATCTACACCTCAAAACTGTCCTCTTTATATTGCCATTTTGATTCATCACTGAACATACTTAGCAGAAATTACTGTGGTCTCATACAATATATTATCACAGATGAGTTGTTTATCAACTACTTCAACATCACATCTGGGGTTTTTTTTTTCTATCATATCAGCTGCCAGTATAAGTCAAACTCTGAGAAATGGAGAGAGACATCTCAAGAAAGCAGGAGACCCAGAACTTTGTCACTTTAAAACATATCTGAAACCATATATACTATGCTGTGTGTAATGTGTCGAATTTTGAGCAAGTATTGAACCTAAAAATTGAATACATTGTGTATTAAAATGTTAGTACAGTCAAGCCAGCAAGGTTTTATGTGAAGGGTCACTTCGACCTTTTTACATGTCAGTTGTTAAATTTGAGAGGCCAGCATCTACGGCTAATTTAGAATTGACCCGGGCATCGCAATGCTGTCCTGGGAAAGTAAACATTAAAGTTGCCGACCATAACCGCTTAATGGGAACGCCATGTCGAATAGTCATTTAACAAAGGGAAGTTGGTATGCGTCGTATTTCCCAGATTCTAGGCTGTCAAAATCTGACGAAATAATTAATTATCTTGGGGGAAAATTAGGAACCGCTGATTACGATTGGTCGGTTTAACTTAAGGCGTACACCTTGGAAGTAATGTTGAATTTAAAGTAACGACTTTGGGCGAATTTCGTCAGTCCGAGATTTTCCTGCAAGAGGACAAGACTCGTCTGACTCCGGGGGAAAACTAAAGAGTAGTTCTTTCCTCGTTAAGACAAGTAAGGGGACCAGGTGGCTGTCTTGCAAGCTAACACAGGCCTTTAGTGCGGACGCACATTTTCTTGAAAAGAACATCATTAAGGTACGCAATTTTTATTTTTCACGCAATTTTCTTTTTTGTTTGTCTTGTTTTATGCAAATGTGTTTGATATGACTAAGATCCATAATATGCATCGTTTATTCGATTTCATGGAAATCTGTTGATATTCTAGAGTTGTTTATGCAATTTATTTCTTTAATTTTATAGTTACTAGTTCATTGATAGAACTGACTGATTGCATGCGATCCAAATTTTCAGATGTGTAGGATTTCATAGGGTTATCTGAATTAATTTCCTCTGTCTGTTAGGACGATACTGATTATCGTGAGTTAACGATAATTGCATATTCATATCTGAAACGATAATTGCATATTCATATCTGATTTTGTAAGGCTTAAAAAATCTTGTAGGTTAGGGATTGATGTGAGCTAGAAGTTAGTGAATCTTATGCAATAGTAATCGAGCATGTATCTTATTGAGTGGGACTGACTAGGTTGGATGTCTAAGGAGTCATGTGGTAGCGTATGCAGAGAGATACGGGGATGTTTATATGCACTGCTCACATGTTAATTTGTGGTCAGTCGCTGTGAAGCGAGGGTGATGATCTATCGAATTAGGTCAGACATAGATGTATATTACAGGGGTCGTTTGTAACTAGAGATAACGACTGTACCTTACTCAAAATACAGTCTAAATCTGTAAGGACCATTAATCGTTAAGGTCACCTTATGTCAAAATGTATGCAGTGTTTGAATAGCTAGTTTATGCTTTCTGAGTAACGAGTGAGAGAATTTTATATACGTATAGAAGGTGATACATATAGAGACTTAATGGCAATCTTGTCATTCAGGGAAACAGCTCTCTGGAACAGTCAGAGACAGTCCGAAAGACAGAAGTCCAGATAAGAGATGAAGCGGTTAGGATAGAAGGATCAAGGAAGATCAAACGTATACACGTGAAGGTGGGAAGACGTGGGATATACGGAGACAAAGACAGGAAGCGACGCTAGGTGATGCATATCAGGCGTGGACATTGTGCTCTTTTCACCACTCGTTATCATGATGAAGTGAATTCATAATAGAACACTGCTATTGAATTCTGTAAACGTAAATTTGTTTGAATTGAAGCTGACACTATTAGTTTATATTATTGATTAAATTGTTATTCTCTTGTCTAAGGGGGCTCGTATTGTATTATTTCTTCTCAATAGTTTTGCTCAGTTCTCTGTTGATGTTCTATCTATCCACTCACACGGGGCAATAAAATCGAGGGGGGTCATCCTCTAGATAACGGCCACCAAATCTAATTAACCACCCTTCTTTACCAAGAGGGAACATCGTTACACTATGTAAAAGCAAGTGATGTCTCATCTTCTGAACATTTGGTTTGTCTCAGAGACTGCCATCTTGTATTTTTCATGGATAATCTTGTCCAGCTCACCATGAAAACAGATCCACAACCTGGTGAAAGGAGAATAAATCAACTATGCACTCTGCCCATCACAGTCAATGGCATTCCAAATGATTCAAACGATGTATTAACATGGCATCTTCCAATGCATGAAGAAGAAGATTGTGCATGAAAGGAAGTATCACAAATGGCAAAAGATCTAGAATGGGTGCTCCTAAGCACGACCTCAGACGAAGAGTGTGCTTTTAGAACGTTTTCAGCAGCAAGCCACATGGGGCCTGAAATACATCTGGACAAGACTTATGTCATTACAGTCACAGAAATTCTAGACAAAGCGGCATCGATGGAAAATTCGGAATTTCAGCAGGAAAACATGCATCTTGATGAAAGCTTTTCATCCTAGGCCCTTCATGATGTATAGGAAATGGATACTGTTAGCAAAAATGACAGAAAAGAAAACTTCCCACTAAACATCTCCAGTGAAGATATAGAGGGCATTAATGGCGCCATTACCTCCAATATAGCAGCTGACGGTAATGAGGATACAGTCGAGCAATTGAAAAACATCCTGTATGATCCAAATGTATCTTGTGATTTGTTGCCACATATCGATGTCAGTGATATAGATGAAGAGGACGTACAACCAATTTATGAAGATAGAATGAATGAAAGAAGAGAAGGAGAAGAAAAGGAAGAGGGGAGGAGGAAGAATATTCAGATATTAGGATAAAAGTTGATGCTGATAAAGATATATTCTCCAAGACGTTCAAGCCCTCCTTGAAGAAATACAGATACCATTTATGACAAAGATGAAACTACGATCTGCAGCGTTGAGAGTAGCATACTAGAGTATCAAGATCTCAACAAAACAACACACAATCACCGCCACTATTATGCCGTCATCCTCCACCTTTCTGTGGTAGAGATGATGATATATAACTACATTGAAAGTGGTTCTCGATGATATTTTGGAGAAGGCTGAACTGAGTGAAACAAATGAAAAAGTTTTGTTTGTACCTGACTACAAGATTGCAAGAAATCTAAGCTTATAGATGGAAACAACAAATATGCAATATTTCTTCCAGAATTTCCAGTATTGCACTTGAGAAAGTCCAAAATCATTAATTTAATATCAGGCTATGAAACATCAGGTCTCATTCATATACTGAAATATACGAGAGATGATGATGCTGAAAAAGACTGCAGTACATTAGTAACTTTTGAGAACATCGAGACAGCAACGCGAAACGTTTGGATATTGTCAGCAGCTTTGCATATCTCGGTGCTCGTCACGTTCATCGACTTGCTACCACATTCATATGCAGAGGAGCTGAGAAAAAAAAATTGTGTGATCTGGAGTTATCTGTCAGCCAGCTTGAAGTGAGATGGGGACAAATGTTAAAAGAATTCATTAAGAAAACATCCACTGAGAATAAAACATTTTCACTGCATACCGATATAATGATGCATTGTGATGAAATTTTTTAATCATCGCCGTTGCTGAAAAACGAGGAGGAAAAGATGGACACAACTTACTTCTGGCCAGTGTGAAGTCTTCACTTCCATTCTTATTCTTAAATGGAGCTTCCAGTTATGCTAGATTTTGCTCACGGCTTTTGATAGAACATTACAAATCAAGTCACTTTCACAGACAAATAAAACATGCTCTATTCAGTACCTCCCACAATGATAGTATTGGTAGCTTTGGATTAGACACTGCTCGAGAGATTGACCATAGAGACGCAACGAAATGTATTAGACCGGGGCCACACTAAGCAATGTAATGATAAAGATATCCACAGCAGACGAGCAGAGACAAGTGCATACAGTTATCCAGCCTGTCATCTCAGGAGAGGATGCTTCGAAGATTAAGCAAGATGAGACAAAAGACGAAGAGATAGCATCCAAAATATAAGAAAGGTACATTGGGAAAATGCCACTGATAATGACTTGGGCCATATTGTAAGAACAATTGGTCTGATACATCGAAGAAAGGGAATGTCATTTAAGTCCTGACCCCATTCTAACAAATGAATATCGCAAGGAGAATCCAGAGGTGCAGCAAGAGATGTTAGATTTAACAACAGAAGAGATAGGAAAATTCATGATTCACGGATATGCAGCAAGAGAGAGTCTATTGGGTATGACACTTAGTGATTGTCCTAACATTGAATTGATAAACGGACCCAAACATTTCATTAATAGCATAAAAAGATCAAAAGGGTCAACAATCAAGAGGACTAAAGGCGCACCAAAAAATACACCATGCAAGAGCATAAAAGAGAAAAGAGGAGAAACGAAAAAGGACAGTGAAGAAGATGACAATGATTGTGAACTGTCTAAGCTCTTCCATGAATACTTGCCAGTTAGTCTTTAAGCCAGATGGAACCAAATCATCCACCAATAACTCAGTTTAAGTGAAACGAGCTCTTCTTGAGTTCATAAAGAAAATATCTGATACAAGAGCTGCAAGTGAGCAAAAGGAAGATCTGCCAGACTTAGACGAGTTCATCCTAACATATTTCAAGGCTGTTCCACATAACATAAAGGAACACACGAAAGCTTCAGTTGTAGAATTTGCCGGTGTGAAGTTCAAGACGTCAGCTTCGACTGGAGACCAGTACGTAGAGTACGTATCAAAGGCGAGTCTTCAAAAGCTGAAAAGACATCTTCCAAATTTACGTCACATTGTTATATGTGAGGAAAAATACTCCTTCACTCCAGGCACACTCAAGGAACATAATACAAGGGGAAAAAAAAGAGGATTCTAAAGGAGAAATATCTATCTTACACTTGGAGGAATAAAAAGAGGTGATCAGTCAAAAAAAAAATTCACAAGACCTTTATTTTGGGAACATCGACTGGCAAGAAACTTGTAAGTTCCTATTTAGGCAATGACATTGATCAGCTTCTTCTTAATATGACCTTGGATATAGACCGTGAATCTCTGCTGACATCATATCATTGCCAAGAGGTCCACTGCACATGTTGTCCTTTCATGACACCAGCCTGGAAGAACTCATCATTTTTACCTTGCCTCAAATGTATTGCAACACAAATCAGGGCCGGATCAGGCCAGGGGTTGATGGGGTGGGATGGGTTCCACAATTTCAAAAGGGCCCCGAGTTTCCTTGAAAGGGCACCAAAGCAAAAGTCTATGTGTCTATTTACTCAAAGTATGCATAATACCCAATAAGAATAAAACGATGGTCAAATTTCAAGTGACAAGTGACTATGTGTGTGTGTGTGTGTGTGTGTGTGTGTGTGTGTGTGTGTGTGTGTGTGTTTAGGGGATAGCCTGGGGTGGCCCTGCAAACAGTTATGTATAGTAAATGTTACGTATACTGGAAGGTAATATTGCAAGAAATCTCATGTAATGTATGACCTCATTCCTTGGCCAACATAAACTTTATTTTCACTTCTTATATATATATATATAT